>JAVGVS010000788.1:0-101708 GCA_032718565.1 Distichodus sexfasciatus
TATGTATGTGTGTGTATGTATGTATGTGTGTGTATGTATGTATGTATATGTATGTATATGTATGTGTGTGTATGTATGTATGTATGTATGTATATGTATATATATATGTATGTATGTATATGTGTGTGTGTGTGTGTGTGTGTGTGTGTGTATATATATATCTCTCTGGTGATATGTTGTTAAAAAAGAAAAAGGGGGCACCACTCGGTGGCTAAATTTAGTGTTACACCAGTCACTATCGAATCCCTGAGATAAATGCTGCCTTCTTGTGTCATACGCTGATTACTACAACCATGAAGCGGTAAATACATTACAATGATGAGATCTCCATCCAGCGGTTAAACAGGGCTATGATAATATTGTCCACTGTTCGCTCTTAACACCCAATAGTCATTTATCAACGTGAATGTTAATTGACAATTAGTAGCAGCAGTAATGTTGATTTTATTGTTGGTGATTTCATCATAATTATGGGAAGAATTTAAGCTCGCTGTTGTCTCCTAACAAGTAGCTAACAATTAACTCACCTTTAAAAAAAATTAATATTTTTACTTAAAATGTACATTCTAGAGAACAGAGCACAGCCTCATTTCCCAATGAGACTGACCTGGTAGCAACATTTAGCGTTACACTTGCACTGACGAATAATACAGTATTGTTATCTAAAGTCTTTAAAAATGTAATTTATTTTATGTAAGTGTAATAATAATGTGGAAGAATGGACATATACTGTAAGTATGAGACTGTTGGATCAGCTTTCTCACGTTTATTCTCAGTACCTAAAATGTCTTTGCTTTTCTCTACATTGATTATAGATATGATATTGGTATACTCTCTAATTCCAAACCATATAATCTTTCTATTTGATTTAATAGATGTATATTCATCCCCTCATGCCTTCATCCTCTCCTCCTCACCTGGATGCCGTACAGCTTGGACACCAGTGCTCTCAGAGCAACAGTCATGGGTGGGATACAGCCGGAAATATCAAACAGCGGTAAACAGAGATACTCTCCATACCTCTTTGCTGTGGTGCAGAAAATGGGGGTGTGGAAAGGATTAGGTTTGTAGTGGAGGTTGGGTCAAGTTAAGGGATTGGCTTCAGGTGTAGCGGTAGGGGCTATGGATCGGGTTTAGGGGTGAGGGTTGGAGCCAGGAGTAGGTTAGGGGTTAAGGTTGGGGCAAAGGTTGGGATTATGTTAATGTAAAGGAACTGGGATTGGGGTTAGGTTTAGGGATGGGGTAGGGGTCCAGGGTAGGTTTAGGTGTAGGAGTGAGAATGGAATTAGATTTGTGGTAGAGGTTGGGTTGAAATAAGAGGTTAGTGTAGCGGTTAGTTATCTGATTAGTTTTCATTTATGATTTGAAGCAACTGAAATTGATTCCCTTTGCCTAAATTTAAAGAAAGCCTTTCATCACAAGCCATGCACTTACCTGATATAATTGTGTTCCTAGTTTATTAACATCACTGTCAAGTACCAACACGGCAGAATAGTCAGCATGGAGAAGTATGATGCCGTCACAAGATAAACACAATGGGCACCACTTTCATCAGCTTCTGTAACAGGTAAAATCCCTTCGTCTTCCACCTTCTACACCCTCCCAAATAGACAGTATCTTGAGCCCCACACGCTCTATCCCACACAATTCTAAATATAGAATGAGCATTTAAACAGGTTGTTAGTTTTATTAACTTAAATTATTATTTTAAATGACCAACTATGCATGTAAACCTGCCTTCTTATTGTTTCTGTACACTGAATTTTTCAGCTTTTTAAACATGTTCATAATCAAAATTTTATGTCATGCAAATATGCCATTTTTCTGTTATATAAGATTACGGCAAGACTAGTAAAAGTTGTGCTGTACTGGATTAGCTTTGCCCACTTAAAATTATCACTCAAGAAAATATTTAACTTGGAAGTAAAGTGTTCTAAGCAATTCTAATATACTAATATTCTAATACACAATAGCATCGTACATAAAAAAAATCCACAAGGTACTATTTATGCTTACTGGACACATGTTTGTGTGTGTGGTTTTATTTGAACCACACATAGGAGGTTTTGGGAAACACAATTTTGGGTGAGCCATGCTACCCTAATTATGAACAAATGAAGACAAATACATGTTATTTTAAAAAAAACTTTTATTGCATAAATGCTATGCATTTACTCTATACAGAATGTTATATTTACAATAATAATAATCATCTAGGGCATTGTGTAACAACTTCTCTCATCACTATTATATGTGGCTAGATATTCTACATGCAAAATGCTGTTCATCTTTGTGTGTGCTGTGTTGGTGAGAGAGAATTTCTGTAAATATATTATTCATTACAGTACATTTCATTGAGCCAGCAGGCTATTTCATTTCCACTTATTATTATTATTATTATTATTATTAATACACAGGATGTCTTATCTTTTTGTAATTTTCTAATGCCCTTCACATGAAGTAAACAGCAGCCTTCAAACCGCTTATAGTTACAATCTTATGTATTTGGAGCTCATTCATCAATTAATATCAACATTCACTCCAGAACAAAATGTCTTCTATTATTTATCAGCAATATAATATTTCTACCCCATTGTGCTAAAAAACTCTACTAATGCAAACACAGAACTATGATACAGTGAAAAGAACTGAATGAGAAATGAGAATCTTTGTATCAGTCAGTCAGCATTACTTATAGTGGGGAGAAAGAGTCTAAAACTCTGTAAATTGGGTCTTAAAAAGCCAAACCTCTAAAGAAATTCTCATAATTCAAATTTCAGAGCATTTTTCTCATTGTCTGTTATTGTCTCAAACGAAAAACATTGCTAAGTAAACTTCAGAAAATTATTCTGTCCAATCTGCCCATCAAAAACGGGTTGGATTTTTGACGTGTTCTCTTTTTGTGAAAACAACAAACTATTTCCAAAGGAATGATACAAAAATGCTCGTTTCTCTGGCGAATTTTCCCCTTCCTCCTAACAAAATGCTACAAGCTAAAGCTCGGACACAGACTACGTGAGGACACAGTGAAAACTATTAAGGAGCAATTCACACATGCGCCACCATGTGGAGCCATTGTATTGTATAGTATAGGTGTGGACAGTAGAAATACTTTTTCAGTGCATGAGGATCATCAGCATTTCAGTGCAAAAAAGGGTGACGGTGTCCTCCACACATATTACAGTAGTTATTTGTGTTTAAAGGAGTAAAAAAACGTGTTTCTCTGTACGTTTGCGCAGACTAATATGGCTTTAGTCGGAGGCTGGCGGAGGGGCTGAGAGCTGGCACACTGGTATTGGGTTCAGCCGCTCGTCTACGCCTGCCGACGCTGTCTGTTGTGTTCACAGAAAATGTTGAACTATTGGCCATCATGCATATACATAAAAAGGCCTAAGACGGGAAAGTACAAGGTGGGGAATCTTCTATTTACACGGCTCAACAAGAACACATGCACCCAAGAAAAAGCAGTCCTCGTAAAAACCGGGGGGAAAAGGTGTGAACGCTTCTGGCGTTTCATACAGGAGTCGTGAGGAGAGCAACCTTCTGATTTTGCCGAATGAGTATGCTGATAACGATGATCTGAATGGGACCAGGAGAAGGAGAAGAAGAAAAAAGATGGCTCAAGAATAGCATGATTGAACATCATGAACCTTAATGTGATAGTTTACCTGAACAATTTTGTAAATATTTTCTAACGATGTTGTACCCTTTGAATAATCAAACATCTTTGTGACTTTGAATCTAGTTTCTTCACTTTAGAATAAGTAATATATATCCAATTAATGACAATTAAAAATAATAAAGAACAATGCTAGCTAGACCTTAGAATCATGTTAAGGGTGTTGTTGTTGTGTAGTTTGCCCACCAGAGGGCGCACTGCAAATCCACTATTCACATCACAGTTTGGTTGAAGCCACCAAACTAACAGAAACCGCCCATCCGCCAAAATTGAATGCGAGTTCGGCCAGGCAAAGAAGCTCGTGATTTGGACGACGTATCCGGGGCCTCGTGTGGCTTTTTTTCCCAGAACCTGCTGTAAAATCCACAGTGCAATTTGGCAGTCTCTTTGGAGTAGCTGCGCAGTCAGACAGAATGTTAAAACGCAATACGGTCAAATATGCATGGCGCTGAAAAACACAGCCGTGCAGGCCTGAGCTAGGCCGACTCGGGAGAAAAGCGAGCCGATGCGAGAGGGAAAACATGCACCGTCAAGGTAATCGTTTGAGAACCAAACATCAGGGTAATAGTTACTAAGGGTCTGGTCGGAAGGAAGGAAAGAAGGAAGGAGTTTCAGCTGTAAGGGGAGGATGCAGACGGTGGGGGAAATGCGGCACAGCAATGCCACGAAAATGACGACAGAGACTGTCTTGTGTGGAATCATTGAGAAACAAAGTGAACTAACAAAGCAGACTGATTCTGAGATTTTTTTTCATCTCAAACTGCCTACTCTTGACAGAATACGCTGACATTCTATTTATATTCTATATTCTATATTATTATCCCTAATGTATGGTTCCATATCTCAAATCTGATACTGCAGGTTATGACCAAAACAATGATCCTGCTTGTTCCACGTCATAAAATTCATGAGAGCTGAAATAACGCCAAGACGTATAACGGACAATGACGATTCAAATTCCGCATTGTATATTGCAGAGGAAATTAAGAAAACATTTTGACTTCACCCCAAAGTGCTTAAAAGCCACATAAGACCATGTGGAGCCACCTCAACCTCCACCAAAGTGCAGCTCCACCTGTATCGTGCTCCAGTATCACTTTGCACCAGTACACTCACCACACGTTAGCTATGGTAGTGAAGAAGCAGGAGAGAATTCTACATAGGGGATGATTAGGAGGTCAGTGTGATGCTAGATGATTTTAGCAGGACATCATCTCTTTTAGAAGAGCCCCAGGAATCACAACTTGGTTTTACATCTAATCTGAAAGACAATGTCATTTTTACAGCACAGTGGGGCTCATTCACCAACTGATGTTAAGAAGAAATTTGTTCTTAAACCCCACTTCCTTATTTGAGATTTGTTCTTAGGTAAGAACATAACATACAAACACTGAAGAATACAAATATTACTGCACATGTTTGTGCAAAACTTAAGCTCATAGGGGTTTCATCCATTCTACAATTGTGTAATATTATAGTAATTAAATGTCTTCTCTTTCTTAAGAACAAATATAAGAAAACACTTGAACCTAAACAAAGAAAGAAATATGGGTGAGTGAAGCTTAATATCTCTATCACTGCACTCTGGCATTGTGATTCATACAGAAAACAGGATGGCGCCCTCTACTGGACCCACCAATACCTTTAAAAGCAACAGCCAGCATGGCGAGTTGGTCTCCCATCCAAGTACTGGCCAGGACCAGACCTGCCTAGCTTGAGTTGGCAAACTTCTTTACAGTAATTATTAGAAGCAAAAAACAATGAGTGACCATTGGGTAGTGGTGGATACCTGCCTATGGACTAAGAGGTTGTAGATTCAAATCCAGCTCTAACTTCAGCCAGGTTCTTAACTCCAAGTCACTCCGGGGAGTAATGAAACTCATTCTGGATAAGAGTGTGTGATAAATGACATAAATGTAAATGTAATTGTGAGACGTTCTGATGAATTCCGGATTGGAACGAAAGCACTCCAGTGCTGGCCTCCCACCTACTCCTGCGAGTTCCAAGAAGCACAAGGGTCTTCAAATAGATTCGTAGCTCTTAGAAGTAGCTTCTGTTCACTTCTGTTCCTCTCGCCTGAGCCTAGCATCAGCCCATCAGCGAATCCCTGCTGAAAATCAGAGCCAACAGAGATGCCGGACATTGGAGAGGTACCAGCAGGCTCCTGTGCGTTATTGCATTAAGGGAAAAAGAGGTACCGGAAAAAAAAAAACGTGGAGCAGTGAGGAGCAAAAGTCAGCCCTTTAAAATCCCTGCCAGTGAGAGAGGAGGAGAGGGGCCTCGGTTAAAAGCCCGACCCCTGCTGGCTGTCACTGGAAACGACGAAAAGTAAAAAGAAATAAGTGGAAAAAATATCCTCCTTCATTTCAACCGGTGAGGCGTTGGGTTTCCTTGGTTCAGACACGACGACAAGGTTTTGTTTTTAGAGGCGGGAGGAAATGACGTCACCGAGGGACATGCACATGCAGGCTCGCCCCGCCACCCGCCACGCCGCTCACAGTGCTGCCGTTACTCCATGCCATTGCGCAGCATCTGATTGGCCGCGATGAGCATGACGCTGATGATGAAGGCCATGGCGAAGGCGCAGATCAGGCTCTTGCGGACGCACGTCTGCCTGTTCTTCTTTTTGGGATGGACTGGAATGACAAGGACACACAAAGACGGCAGAGTTCAGTCTCGCGTCAACAAAAATACAGTAAATAGTATTTGACTTCACCGTTTCACCTTAAAACATGCACATTTTCTTAAAGAATCTAATAAAAGTGTTGGAAAGTAACTAGCTACAAGTGGTAGGGTGTTCGCCCCGTGATCAGACGGTGAGGTACCACTGAGATAAGGCACAGCACGCAATGCACCACAACGAAATATGATCTATACATTTGACCCATCCATGAAGGAGCAGTGGGCAGCTGACGTGCAGCCCCCGAGGAGCGGTGTTTGGGGACGGTACCTTGCTCACGTGTATCCCCTTGGTACCTTTACTGGTCCGGGACTTGAAGCGGTGACCCTCCGATCATGAGGCCAACTCCCTTACTGTTATGCACTCACTGCCCCAAGGTGTTGGGAAAGCTATGTTTAAATGGTAGCTTTTCAAGCGACAAGCTGTTTGTGATTAAAAGTAGCAACAGCGGCACTTCCTGAAACACGTAGCATGCAGGTCACACTTCACGTTCATCCCTTTTCACTCAGCAGCGAGTCAGTAAATCTCTCCCTGCAGCCAATCCATGGCCTGGTTACAATGAAGGCATGACAATGAACGAACAAACGACCAAGAGCAGTGTCTCGTGCTTCATTCACACTACTTCTGGTCTTTTTATTTTGCAATGACCAAGGCATAATCTTTTTTACTGTGCATAGCTAATGACCAGAACACAACCACTGCAGACTGCACTGCAGACCATGTTGGTTTCAAGCCTGGATCAGTTTGGTAGGAATGTGGTTTGTTATGTTATGAAGAGCATCTGAAGCGGTTCGGATCCTTGCCTCTGGACCAAGATCTCATTTCAATCTTGAATCTTACCTCCAGCACTACCATCATTGCAACCCCATGTTGCTCTCTCCTTGAAATGAGTGAAAATTAAGTCGCTTTGGGATGCATTTCCCATAAGCATAGTTGCTAACGTACTGCCAGTGGTGGAATGTAACAAAGTATTTGTACTTCGTTACAGTACTTAAGTAAATTTTTACGTATCTGTACTCTACCTAAGTAAAAATAAAAATGCATACTTCTTATTTTACTCCATTACATTTTGCGGCAATTATCTGTACTTTCTACTCCACTACATTTCTACAATTTATGCCGTTGATCGTTACACTTTATGAACACAATTTCCTCAAAATCTTGCATGAAAAAATAGTTAGCCTACTGACTGCGTTCTGGCGTTGTTTGCTATTGCCAACCAATCTGGTGGCTTTATTAGCTCCAATGATGGCAGAGCGCGCGTCTAGTAGCAGCACGAGCAGGTAGACTGGCTTGATTTCAAGAAGACAAGACATTCAACAGACATTCACAGTATTGCAGCGTGCACGCACAATAAGCACACCAAACTTTCCAATACACACACGAGCAATGACATCGGTAGAGGCATAAGTCAGTATATCTACATTCTTTTACAAAATGGCACAGCCCAGACGTTGAGACAACCCATTGCGTGAGTACTTTTACTTAAAAAAAAATACTTTAAAGTAAATTTAAAAGTAAGTACTTAGTACTTTCACTTAAGTAAGATTGTTGATGTAGCACTTCTACTTTTAACTGAGTACATATTTTGCAGAATATTTGTAGTTTTACTTAAGTACTGAACTTCAGTACTTCCTCCACCACTGCATACTGCTAACTACATTAGCACAATGTTAGCTGCTTACATAGTTAGCAACTATGCTTTTGGGAAACGCACCCATTGGATACGAGCGTCAGCTAAATGCCGTAGACGTAAAAGTAAATGAATATAGATCACAGTGAATAAACATCGTGAATTTTAACATGATATTCTCTCAACATATTTTATAAAATATACTCTACCAATGTTTTTTCTATCAATTCTGTTTACTTCAAAAGAATCAAAGAGTCATTATCTGTCATTTTAATCTAGTACCATTTACGCTATGTAATATTGGCACTTTTACTGTACTTAATATTTGCTTTGTAATTAATACTGTAGCTAATTTGATATAAATTGGAATTTGTGTTTATAAGCTAATTAGTGTCAATAACGTTACTAGCAATAAAGAAAGAAAGACGATCCTCTAACCATCTTATGAGTAGTTGGTTCACCGCAAATTTACTGTTGGTAACAGTTTGGTTCAAAATACTATTTACATACATTACTGCATTATGCCATGGTGAGGAGTCTTAACTGCGTATAAACATGCGTTAGGAAAAATATGGGTTTATGTTCTGTTTTACAGGGAAAAAGCTTATCAGCCAAAATATTATTAGATTTTTAAAACATCAAAAATATTCAAATCAGGATCAATCTTAAACATCCATTTGATATCTGTCTGGATACAGAATGAAATAGTGATAAAAAAAGAAAAAAAATTCTATATATTTTTTTTCCCCGTATTGATTACTCGCAAACTTTATAAAATGGGAAAAAAATCTGATCAACTGAAAATAAAGAAATGCTTAATGCTTTGGACCAATTTTGGCCTATAAAATGAGCTGCTTTTGGCCTTTCTGGAAGAGAACTACATGAGCACTAACACAGATAATGTAATTAATGCATTTTTGCACAATTTAAAATAGTAATATTTTCATATTAATTTCAGAATATTTTGTGGTCTCTGTTCTTTTTGTCCGAGTCCCTGACAAGACAGAGTACAAATACGGCCGTGTCCGAGACATATGAACAGGCTTGAAGGCTGATAATGCAATGCAAATGCACCTGGTCATCTGCAAATAATATCCCAAATTAGGAATTTAGAAAACTGGTGAACCCTTAAGCTTTAGCAAGACTTAATGTACCATAATAAATCCTCGTGACTCCTAATACGAGGCAGGGGTTCAGCTGTTTTTAAATCCTCTTCTTCCTACTTCAAGAACAACTGTCGAGACAAGAACACGAGTGGACCTCAAATGTGACCTTCCATGGCAAAACCAGTCGCTTGTCGCAAATCGTCAAAATTGAGTTATTATGTTTTCATGAAAGGGCATAAATCAACCTTCAAAACGATACCTATATTGAATGAACCAGACGACATATGACTGAGATATCAACATTCAAAGGAGTCGGGTTTCTCCTGTCACGCCAAATGAGAAACGGAGAAATCTTCCTTTGAAGTTGACTATCGACGTAGCACTCACAGACGCTTGGTGCGGTCGCGGCTACGTTTGCATTTACGCTAGCCTACGCTGCATTCACAGCCACACGGATAGTCTACCTGCGTTAGGTTAACTGAACTCGGGAGACGGAGATGGATTCCGGAGAAATATCTTCACGCTAGTCAACCAGTGGATTTACCGTAAATATTGAAGTAGAGCGGTCAAAACAGAAACTTTGAACATTCTGCTGGAATTGAATTCCTCACCTCAAGAAAGTCACGTTTTTAGGATGGAAAGGGTAAGTTTTTCAGAGCAATTTATTCACAACAGTACAGTATAGACCTTCCACTGTTTCAAAACACTAAAAGCAAAAAATCCAAAATTTTACCCCACGCAACATAAATGGTCGTTCTTCTCGGAAACCTCCGTTGCGACAAGCGACTGGTTTTGCCGTGCAGAGTCAAAATATCAATATGCTAAATCATTTTTCCTACTTTAAAGAGGACGTGGGGACAGGATTGGGAAATTTTTTAACATAAGAGCCTCCCCTACTTTAGCAAGTCTGTAATAAACCTCGTGATTTCCTGTTAGAAGCTGGTTCAGCTGGACATGACTGGTTCTGGTAAAGGAGTTGCTCACACTCATTAATACGGAAAGGAGATGCCCATCTGTAGGAGCCGAGACAGCTTCATTAATTCACACCCTCCTGTTTTAATAACCCAGTAAAAGCTCGGGAATATCCCATCTCAAGATGTAGACCTCTGAGCTGAAGGTGGCATTAAATATGAACAGCTTTCCCATTTCTATTAGAAGGAACGGCCAGCATGAGATATAAATATTATGTTATACTTGGAGGATTAGTCTGGTAAGTCATTACACACTTCACCGGCCATTTCAGTGCTTAATAATACAGGCTTGGACCCTATTTTGCCCACACAACTACCTTAATTCTAAATGGCACAGACTCAACAAGGTGCTAGGAACGTTGCTCAGAGATTGTTGATCAGATAACATCACAAAGTTGCTACGGGTTTATGGAATATATTTATCACCAGAATTCAAATGGCAATTCATTTGGCACGAACTAACAAGTTATCCTGTGGCGTTTTAGCCATTTAGCACGGACGAACAAAAACCTAATGTTAGATAGAATAATTTTCAGCCGAGCCATCCCCACACTTGGGAATTAATAAAAACAATGTATTTTAAGATGTTTGCTAAACTGAAATATGGCTGTATGGATGGTCTGTTAGTAGCAGCCATGTTGATTATTTTCATGTGAGGTAAACACCCGCCGTGCTGCACTACGCCCCAGTTCCGGAGTGAGCAGCAGCAGCTCATTTGCATTTAGGAATACTAATGAGAAACAGCCTGTTCTGAAATGGACTGAAATAAAGGGTAAAAAGCAGGAGAAAAATGCCTATGAGACAAATGTTAAGTGGAGCTCTTAGACTATATGACGTTCAGTTTGTGTCGCTTTGTATAATTCAATATGTGGTCCTCAAAAAACATGGTGAAACAATATAAACCTAATGATTTGATTTTGACTTAAATGTAAATGTGGAATAGCCAACCAGACCAAAAATGCTAATTAGACAAACAGATAAATAGTTATTGAGAAAGAGAGACAGATGATTGAACACACACGGTACATAATGTTCCAAAAAATGTCTAGAACTATGGTTTGTTTTGGCAGATAGACTTGAATCCCCTGCCAAAAAAGACAATAAAAAGGCTAATCAAAGGGGACATATGTTTTGCCTTCTGGATGAAAACTGAATTACAGTCCAAAAAAGTTTTAATATATGCTGTACTGTGAAATTTGTGTACTCATACACCTGTAAAAACACATGATTCTGCATAATAGGCCTTAAAAACTATTTTACATCTCTTTAATTCTTATTATGCGCATAATCTGCATAAAACCATTTACTGCGTTTAAATGAGTGAAGGGAAATGCCTTATTAGAATTCTGCAACACACATTTCCAGACATACCTCCCTCGAACTCTGTTTGGCAGTTGCCCGAATTCTCATTCAGACTCTCCTCCTCGTTGACGATGATGTTTTCGATGTCCTTCATCGTGAGGTGGTCCCGAAAGGCGTGGAAGAGAATGTGCTTGAGTTCCTCCAGCGTTATCCGCTGCATGTCAAACTGCAAAATCAGAGAGGAAGAAAATCATCTCTCAAAACCTTGAGTTTTAAGTCAGTGGAATAACAGCAGATTCAAAAGTCAGTGGCAATAGAAATAAAATATGCTTCTGTCATCAGTTGGTCCTTGGCTGACTAATGTTCATAGTGTCGGCAGAAACACAGTTGATCAAGGTTAACTAAGGCAACAACAATAGCATTCATGAATTAACGTAAACGCGTTCACTTTTCACAGTTTTGCCATATTCCACGTGATGGCCAATGTCCACAGACTCCATTCTAGTACATTAACTAACTCTTGACTGTTCTTGTTTCACAATGTATTCTGGAGTTACAGCTTTTAATCTTGCTGGCACAAATATTAAAAGTATAAACGCACCAGTATCTGTGTTTTTATGTAATAAAAAATAGATCACTTAATAAATAATAAACTTGTGTTCAGTGCCTATGACGTCTCATCAAGTATATCAAATCAAAATTTATTTATAAAGCACAATTTAAAAACCACCATAGTGTCATACCAAAGTGCTGTATAATAAAATCAGGGAATATACGACCAACAATTACTGCTGAACAGGGACGTTTTAGTGAATTTTGGACTTCCCTGTGAGAATCGTGCACACTAACAAACGCAGCGTGTGTTTACATCCTGAAAAATATCATTTATGCATCATAATTCCTCGTGGTTGAAGGTGAAGTCACATAAAGTGTGATGGAATGTACCACGACACAAAACATGGAAAGCTGGAAAACTTCGTGCTGGGAAATGAGGGAGTTGTTAAGAAGAATCAATAACATTGGAGGTGTACAATTCTGACGGAATTGATCGTTTGGAACTGGTTTTCGATTCCCACCCTTGGCTCTGACCTGCTCTGTCAAAAGTTATCTGCGGTGGACTTATCAGTGGACTCTCCACTTAAATCTATTTAAAGTAGCTTGAAGTGCCAAAGCCTACTGTGTCCCCCACAGCTTATCACTTCACGTCTGATCAAATCAATCCTGCGAACTGTGGGAGCCTCACAGCGGCCGGCCCTAGTGCTTCGACAAGACAGATGCACGTTCAGCTTCCAGAGTTGAAGTTCTTTATAGTAAGGTTCGCTGTAGCTGCATGACTCATGAATGAGCTATTTGATGACACAAAATGGAAGCACAGAAAGAATGAAAATGCATATTGTGCTTCACGGGAATATAATATTAAGACTAAACCTAAAATAAGACATACTTATAGTTATAAAAGGTCATGGGTTTAAATCCTACGTCCAGCTATCACCATACATCCACTACCACCACTGGGTCCCTGAGCAAGGCCCTTGAGCCCAACTTGCTCCAGGGAAACTAATTAGGAAATGGAAGTCACTCTGGTCAACAGCGTCTGCTAAATACTGTAATGCTGTGGGCAGATGGTAGCGTAACGGTTACGGAATTCGCCCCGTGATCAGAAGGTCGCTGGTTCAAATCCCAGACCGGTAACGGTACCACTGTTCGTGTGTTCGTAGGCCCCCCCCAAGCACTGCTCCTCGGGCGCTGCCTATGTCAGCTGCCCACTGCTCCTTCATGGATGGGACGAATGCAGAGGTCACATTTCTTCTGTTCACAATGACAAAATACACTCGCTCAAATATAAATGTAATGCAGTGGTCAGGAGCTAGCAAAAGTAGCGAACCAGTCCTTGTTGACCGCTCCAATAGAAGAGCTAATGCAGCTCTACTTGCCAAAAATGTTAATGCTGGTTCTAATAGAAAAGATGTCACCAAACATTGCAGCAGCGCATTGCAGTTTGCTGTGTCTGAGGCTGTATAGCTGCGGACCTTGTTAATATCATCCAAAATCATTAGACAAATGACTTTTCTAATAGTTGCCTATTTGCTTTCAGACAATCAAAAACAATAACAGAAAGTTGTAGCCTGGCGTTTGCATATTGCATATAAATGATAACAGTCTGTGCATTTCCGGCTGGATGCATTACCAATATTCTGAGCATTTTTCACCTGTACGACTGTGAATGTACGGCATTAATCATCGTCTCTCAGAATGCTTTTCCGGCGAGAGGTAATTATAGGCCGGGCGGATCAGTGCGACGCCTTGTTTAAAGAACTGTCAGAGTAAAAGAATAAACAAGTTGTGTTAGAAAGGGGTAGTAAAAACGTTGTTGTGAGCGATTAATGTGGTGCAGCATCGTCAAACCCTCTTCGGAGTGAAACACGGAAAATTCCATTCCGATTCTCATCATTGTGTCCCACTAACGAAGACGATGCGCGACACACTGGGCGCCTTTTTCCGAACGATGCGCAACGTCTAGTTTCGGCGCTCTTAAGAAAAACGGTCACTAGACCAGGCTGCTGTTTTATGAGGCTCATAAGGAGACACAACAGGATATTACAACAGCACGCAGGCTAATAAATCTGACAAGCTATAAACTATTACAGCCACAGTATGCAGCCTGCTTCTGTACGTTACCTTTTTATTATACCTTTCGCAGGGCAGCGAGTGCAAGGATGTGAGTTTATACCAGTTAAGTTCTATTTAGGAGAGGTGGGGGTGGTGGTGATGGTGGTGGTTAGTTGGAAACTCGTCTGCAACCAAGTGGTTGTGGGTTCAGTGTTGTAGTACTGGAGACCAGTCTACATCAGTCTTTATCAGTTTTTAACAGTCTCGGTCTTGCCTCGGATTCGGACAAAGAGGACTCTGGATTTTATTTGGAGAGCAGCCGAGACTCCAACTCTGAGAATTTTACTATAGAAACTCTTTGAGACCGACGCAGGCATTTTGCGTTGTTTATTAATTCGTGTTTTAATAACTCATAATCGCTTTAACTTACAGAAACCACACACACACCGTCAGAATCACAAGACTTTAAACTTGCCCGACATTACATTCATTCCTCTGTATGTGAAATGATTTCTGAGTAATTCCGTGCACAAAAACTGAAGTAATTGCGTAAAAAGGCATTAATCACTTTATTTGCGGTGTAAACACTCGCGTTAGCATCCTCGACTCTAATATGGAACGCCATCATGTGCAAAAATGTAGTTCTTCCAGAAAGTCTAAAATTAGCTAATTTTATAGGCCAAAATGAGTCCAAATCGGCTCAAAATTAACCAAAACTTAGCATTTCTTCATTTTCAATTGATCAGAAGAGACTTTTTCTTTTTGTTGCTGTATATGACCACACAACACCAGCTGAGTTTTCTGCATTTCACCATGTTTTACTTGTATAAACTACCTATGCACCAAATAAAGAATCATGGATTTTGAATGCTCTTCGTAGTGAAGTGCTTCCATGTTTGAGAACTTAAAGAACAAATTTTCAGCAGTGTGTCTTGTGAGGGTGTCAGAATTAGAGTGGCTTTACGGGAGAAAGGGTTGTCTTGCGCCATTTGAAACTATATGGATACTGACTGTATTGTTCTCATCCTTTATCGTTTTTCAATATAACGTCCAGCATTAATGCAAGATCCATTTGAATTCCAAGTTGCTCCTCCAGAGAGATTGTCCCTGCAATTAGGAAATGGAAAACGCTCTGGATAAGATCGTCAAGTAAATGCCATAAATGTAAATTTAGAACGTAATGTGTGCTGTTAACGTTGCACGTTGAGTGCACTGTCCTCTAAAGCCTTTTGCACTCCACAAGGACGTGCTTTTACACAACTGTAACAAGGCTGAGACACTGAAAAGATGACAGTCTCCAGAGTCTGAAGAGAAAGCCAGTGTGGACGATCATTTCTCAAGCAAGGAGAGATCAAATGTCAACAGGGATGTCATTATCAATTATCTTTCTTTAAATGAGACCTTTATTTACACACTGATCACATGCATCCATTCTACCGTTATCTATAATATTTACGAGACCGTCAGCCTAAACATTTCTAAGTACTTATCGAGTGGACATTCTGGGAAGCAGAAAAATTGTTTAAGCCTTTAATTATCAGCATTTAGTAGCTACAAGGAAAGTGAACACAACACACAGTGCATCACAACAACCTCTGCTTTTGACCCATCCGTGAAGGAGCAGTGGGCAGCTAACATGGGCAGCGCCTGAGGAGCAGTGCTTGGTTTTACATTACATTACTGGTCTGGGATTCGAACTGCCGACGATATTGAAAATCTCTTCTACTAATGGTAATTTAGGGTGTGTGGTGCTGCTGCTGCTGTGACCATCCAAACTTTACATTATTTGTTTTCTAATGACCTGGAGTACTTCCATGTTTTTTTAAGCCTTGTATCTTTGGAAACTTTTACACTAAACAAAAGTGGGCAGTGTAATTTATTTATGCAGCATGGACATAATACTTGTTACAATTATTTGAACTCATAAAAAGCGTGAATCGATTTACAATATTGATACGACACATTGAGCTTTACCACGTCACATTGTTGCTATTGTAATCTTGGCTTACTGCTGGAACGTTCAGTTACTGCCCCTTTACTTTGACTACTTGTGTAATAGGAAGAAAGACATTGTTTATCTCCGTCCATGCCTGCTAAGTCGGACGGAAAAAGAGCGAATGAGGACAAAATGGACCTGGTCTCAGGGGATCGTCACATTTGCCATGTAAATGAGATGAGAGTTCTGGGCTTCTGGCGAGCCAGAGAAAATAAAAAAAAACCCGACTGGGGCAGAAGTGACCTTCGGCCAACACACACCTATAGACTTGCCATCACTTTGCAGCATTAATGCCCCTTTGGTTCTCCAGCTCTGTGCAGCTGCCCTGCCGGATAATAAATTCCATTTCGCTCCCGGCCGTATGCTTTTTCTTCTCTGAAACTGAGGAGTGCATTTATATATCTGGAGTTGGAGTTGGAATTGACCTTCAAGGCTGAAAAGCAGAAGCGGAGGCAGTCACCAATCATTATAAGGACAACAGTGTGTGTGTGCGCGCGCGTTTGGACGAGTTTGTGCACTGCAAATCGAGGCACGTTTTTAATTGGTTCTGTTTTGTTTCAATCTTTGGGCCTAACCGTCTAAAGAATCACAGAATAAGGCAATTACAGTTCCAGAATCAGAGTGAAAATCCAGCTCTGGCACTACATTAGAACTCCAGTCTGCTTTCATGCACGGCTTGTGTCTGCCCACATAGTAATGACGACATCAAGATATCCCAGCTGCCAGAAAACCACTAAAATCATGAAAACTATTAGCATTTTACATTTTTGACTACTAACTAAATCTGAAGTTTGAAGACGTAACAAACTTTCAGATTCTAGATAGTGCCATAGATGGAATACAGTATGTTTTGGTCACTTGTTTCTTTCAGGGTCAAAAAACATATACACCGTGAGATTATAAGATGTTATATTTACGTGACTGACTATTTGTCATTGTGAACACAGCACAGCACACAGTGCACCACACCGAAAAACCACTCAGAGCACCACAATGCAATGTGACCTCTGCAACTGACTCATCCGGAAAAGAGCAGTGGAAACTTTTTTTTGGCAGTGCCCGGGGAGCCGTGCTTGGGGACGGTATCTTGCTCATGAGTACCTTAGTGGTACCTTTACCGCACTTGATCAGACAACCTGGGGCCAACTTCCTAACCGTCACCGTCGTTACCCACTGTCCAATGGATTACTTTAGGTAGATGTGAAACGTTTGTGGGATACTTGTTTTTTACAGAAACAACTACAAGTCTACGAGTTAATAATAAAATGTTCAATGGCAGCATATGAAATGCAGGTGTTAAAAAACAGATATATTATCTCTCTTCATGGGACCAAAGCCCTGTGAATGGAGCTCTATTGACAGTTCTGGGTACTGAGTTTTTTGGTATTAGGGTTCCACTTACCAGCCTGCATTGAGCTGTCCCTGAAAAACAGCAAGGGGTGTATCGACACACACACACTGCACATCCTTCCGCTTAACGACAATTACCAACATGCTAATGGGATCGTTTCTGTAGCTCTGCAGTTATTCATCCCCCAGGCTGACTAAAGGTACTACTGTGAATGTGTGGGGTTGTGACTGTGCGCGAGTTAGAGGGAGGGAGAGAAGGTAAATAAATTTATATTGGAAAAGAAAAAAGAGAAAACGCACAATAACAATAAACTACAGGGCATAGTGAATACTGTGCGTTTACTGTGTGTGAGTTGGGGAATGAATAAAATCCTACACGAAAAACCACTTTACCCTTGAGTACCTGGCCTAAATCCAGTTCCATTCTATTGCACACTCTTCTCCCTTCTTTTAAGCCATAAATCATCATCCTCCAAGTCTGTTTTCACAGCTACAGTCCATCTTGCCTAACAGGAGTGTGACCTTGCTCATCCACGGTGGGACTGTATTCTCTGCACATCCTTAAGTCCTTGAAAAGAGGAGAGAACTCTAACGTGCAACCATCACCTCTCCAAAAGAAATGCGGGTCAAGATCTGATCATCAGCCTGAGATGATCTGACCAGGATTGACGTCTCCAAACTAAAGATGGCACCGATATCAGTCCAAAAATGACTCAAATAGCTGGATCGGGTATCGGTGGCAGTGGACCGATCTATGGAGCCGATCTGTAAATGTGCACATGCATAATTCATTATGTATCAGAAGTGGCACAGCGGTAAAGCTGGTTTATGGTTTATGTTCGCTAATTTGTACATACTGATATGACAATGAGCAAAACAACCCCAAAAGCAAATCACACGATTATACTAATAATTTTTGAGATGGTATTTTAATAATAAATAATTTAGCATATAAATATGGATGTATAATTATTTCTTTTATAGTTAGAAAACTGTATTTAAGGAAATACTTGACTTATAATAATAATGTTTCGGCAGATATCCAAAATTACAGTATCGGTATCTGTATCGGACATTTAAAAAGTGGTATCGTGCCATGTCTACTCTAAACAGACAGAAAAACAAAGAAGCAAGGAAAGCACACACACTTCGTCAATTTCTGGATGACTGCCAAACTCAAAAACTGAAGTAATAATGTAGAAACATATGAAAGAACAAAAACAACCAGCGTTCTACTCACAATACAGCAATTTACTTGATACTTTCAGTGATAATTCTGACGCATGTCCACCACGTTATTGTGATGGAAACCATAGGGCACCCCAGTACAACATATTTATTTGATTTATCTAGGTAAAAAGTATGATCTAAAACGGGGGTCGGGAGGAAAAAAAAGCTTGGAAACCACTGTCTTAACAAATTAGCAGCAGTTAGAATCTGAGAGTATCTCAATTAACTTCACTGTCCCTTGAATCCCAGAAGAGGCTCCAAATCTTGGCTTATCTTAAGATTTCTCCATCATTGGCTTTGCTCATTAAGCAGCAGGACTTTCCACCAAACTGTGCAAAAACGTTTCATTTTGCAATTTGCACAGCTTTTTGCTTGTGCTCCACGCATTAGCCCTAGCTTAAATGCTAGTTGCAAGATAACGTATGCACACACAAAGCAATGAAAAGACGAACCCATGTACAGTACATGCTGGTCAATGCGCGTTATGCAACCCCCGACGTAAATACTGCATATGCCCGTCAGGTGAAATTTACGCCATCATGCACTTTAATCTGCTAGAGTTCCCGCTCTTGAGCGCACATGAATTATGAGGCGGCAGGCTGAGCCCTCATTACCAGCACCAGAGCCAGAGTGAGCCACGTGTCCTTGTTGTCGAAACAGCGGCTCAGCGACAGTATTGATCCCCCATCTCTTAACAGCCCATCCATTACGCCACCCCCACCACTTCCCTTCACCTCCTAGCCATAATTTATGGTCCCATTACCAAAGCTTACCAATATGTCAACGAGTGGCATGTTAATACAAGAAGAGGCATTAGCATGCGCTAATAAACCCCTCCGAAAAAAGCTCAGATCACGTTAATGGCTATGTTCCAAACCCTTAACATTATAAATATAAAAGTATGAAAGAGTATTAGAGTTTTATCTCAAAGCATTTTAGTCAAAAACATGAAGAAAAGTTGCACTTTTAACCGACTGTGAGAATAACCGATGTGCTCAAGTCACTCACTGTAAATTTGCCACTCGCATATACACTATATTGCTGAAAGTACTGGGACCCCCCTCCAAATCACTGTTCCAATGGAGGTTGTTTGTCGGGGGTTGAGCTTGGCACCCCTAGTTTCAGTGAAAGGAACTCTTAATGCTTAAGAAAACCAAGAGAATTTGGACAATTTCATGCTCCCATCTTTGTGGGAACAGAGAATGTACCCTTCCTGTTCTAACATGACTGCACACCAGTGCCCAAAGCGAGATCCATAAAGATGAGTCCCGACCTCGACCCGATAGAACACTTTTGGGATGAATTAGAGCGGCTGACTTTGTGGAGAGCCTTCCCAGAAGAGTTGAAGCTGTTATAGCTGCAGAAGGTGGACTACTTTCGTATTAAAGCTTATGGATTAAGAATAGGAAGTTCAACCTGCGTGTAAAGGCCATACTTTTAGCAATACAGTAAGAACTAGCGGTGAGAATCGATAAGATTTTATCAGTATCAATGCTATTGTCGATTCTGCCTATCAATCCAATTCCTTATCAATTCTGATACGTCTGATGATGTTTTAGGTTGTATTTAGGCCTGGGGGAAATATGGGAAATTCTAAGGAATTCACAAACTTTCAAGCAAGACTGCATACAAATTGGACTGATTGTTTGCTTCTCTTCTGATGTATACTTTCAATCTTGCTCGGATTACTTTCAACACCTGATACAATACTGGAAATAATGACTAGATAATGGTCTGTGCACCTACTGTATTAAGACAGAATCTAAAGTTTCACGCTTTGCTCTGAGTGCACCAAATTCTGATTGATTATTCTGGAACCTTTGAGAGTTTTTCCAATATTTGTGACAAGTTCTGCTATGCTAACGGTTGACTGTACTTTCAAAAGTTCTATCATCTAAGTACAGCATATAAAGATGTTTTTGCCAAATGTGTTTCACCAACTTTATGTAAAAATCTGGGGCAGGTCCTTTTTTAAAAATAATGAACTCCTGTGAACAGAGACAGGTCATTAATGACATCGTCTGACAAGTTTATCTGACTTCAGTGACAAGTACAGAATCCCAACCTCAAAACCTTTGGTACAAATTGGACCGCTGATTTTGAGTCTCTTCATCTCATCCAGCACAGTTCCTCACGAATTCTCTTTTGATGAAATGACCACAAGTTTCTAAAGACACACAGCTAAATCTTGTGGAATGTCTTCAGACTAGTGGGATGTGTTATTGCCAAGAATGTGGTGCAATTGCACATTAATGCTCATGGTTTCTGATCTGATTGTTCTAGAAGCTCATATGGGTGTGACGGTGAGGTGTAGTGATTCAATGGACAACAATTCAGACACGTTCCAGTTCAGTTCAATCTTCCCATTTATTACAGAGAAAACTTATATTTTAGCTGATAAATAACAAAAACAACCAGCGTTCTCACAGTACAGCCATTTACTTGATATTTATTTATTCCTGACACTTGTCCACAACGCTACAGTGCCACTGCTCTCATATGGAACACCCTCGTTGCAAATATGTCCTCCTCTCTCAGAAATGAATCAAAAATAGGTTATAGGTAACAATGAGTCAAAATGTTAAAACAAAATTCTCAAAACTTCAGTATTTCTTCATTTTCCATTAATCAGAATTTTTTTCCCCACATTATAATGTAAGAGAGTAAAAAATAAATATAGAAAAATGCATTATTGGTTATTAAACAATTTTATTCTACATCCAAATTGATAAAGAAGTGTTTCCACCTGGCACTAACCTTGTTTTTCTTCACAGTTCTAAACCGTAGAATGTCTCTGCATGAGGTGTAAAGGTGTAAATCACAAGTTTCATCAGAATACAATATCACTCTGATTCAATGGACAACGATTCAGTCAAGTATCACGAAGTCTGCTGCGATATGATTGCGTTTTGCTTCAATTGAGGAATACGGCAATTTAACACACTAGCTTCCATTCATATCAAACCACAAAAAGCTAATAAAACACCATTTTTCTCCCGGAGCTATGGCCTGCAGCCCTCATTATCACGCTTAATGAAAGTAATGACGAAACCAGCCAACGTTTCATTTAGGATCGATGCTGTGTACTCATTATTCATCGAAGTTTAGATGTAGATCGATGTACTGTTACACCCCCAGTGAGGTGTCTGTAACAGATGAGAAACTTAGAGTTGGAAACTTAGATTGAACATGTTCACAACACTTGCATCAAGAAACTCCTGAATTTCAGTTACTACGCATTAAGCCTTCTGGAATATTCCTGAAGTTTTCCAATTCTTTTCAGTATTTTTGGGTTACATACATAGGATTGAACTGATGTAAGCAAAAATCTCAAATGCCAAGGATCAATAGTACTTTCATAAGTACAATCTCAAAGCAACCAGATGTTTGGGAAAATACTCGCAACTGTTCCGTGACTGTTAACGTTTACATTTACGACATTAAGCGTACTCTCTTATCTAGAGCAACTTCCACTTCTTACGTTTTCCCTTGAGGGCAACTTGGGGTTAAGAGTCTTGCTCAGGGAACCAGTGGTGGTAGTGTCCGATGTAGGATTCGAGCCCACAAACCTCTTGGTCCAGAAGTGAGCATCCAAATGGCTAGAACACCACCACCCCATAACCACAATTAGTGTTTACTGTGTTGGTTTGAGTTATTGATACATTTCTACTATTTTTGTCCATTTTGTTAAGCAACATTAAGCACTGATAAAGGGCAGGAAAATGCCAATGTAATTCACCATTTAACAGCCTGGATCTGGAGCTCAATCTCATGCCGAACTCCGCCGCGGCCAGGTGGCTCGTGTCAAAGCCGAGCGAGCTGACAAAGTTGTCATATCAAACGGGGTCCAGACGTGTTGGTCGGGATGAGTGCTCACAGGGCTTCCTCTGTCTCTCTCTTTCTCTTTGTGATTCGCTGCCCTTTCACTGTATTATAGCTTTATTCCGCAAATATCACAGCCACTCGGACCCGGGCTTCCACCGCCGACCTGCGACACGCTGCTGACCGGACTGCAAATCACCGTGACCTTTCCGGAAAAGTGCTCTCTCTCTGCAGCAGAAGTGAGGTTACTGTCTGTACACTGCACGGAAAACTTACAATACGGATATGACTCTCTATATAGGAATGATTAGTCTCATATGTTCACACTCACACTCATAAAAGAAAAAAGGCAATCATCATGAGCCGTCCTGGACTGTGGAAAATCTAGATCGATTTTTTTTATTTAAAATGAGCTTAACCTCATAGCAAATAGCAAAAATAACCGAAATTCGGATTTGTCAGACCCAGCATATTTCGCAGCGCTTCTTCAGCAAAAAAAAAAAATCCTCAAACATATAGCTGCACCTCGGATTACGCAGCACTTTTTAAGAATATGTAAAACTGTTCTTGTTAATGCTGTAAATCCACAACACAACACGACACCTCCTGTCTGCACGGTGTGGAAAAGAGTGTTGAAACTGTTCAAAGACTTGAGTTGCGCTCCAGGCAAGGCAAAGTTGTCCAGTTCTTGACATGCACAGCAGTTTCAAAGAGGAAACACACACACAAAACCAGCAATCAGCCGCCCCGTTTGTTATTAATAAACTGAATCCATAAGCAGAAGCAAAACATCGCCTTTAAAACTAAAGGAAATACAGCAGCAGAATAAAGTCATTAAAACATATTGTACTTCTCAAATTCATGTGTGATATTAACTGGAACTGTAGGATTTATGCCGTGACAAACAGAGCACACGTAAACAAAGTGTTGGGGAAGCTACAAGCATCTCAAGCTACAAACCACTTATGATTAAAAGCAGCTAAGCTACAGCCAAACTACCATTATAATATAGTGTTGTTATAAACAAGCCAAGAGAAAAAGGAGCGAACTAAGGCTGCAACTCTGGGAAAAACTGGGGAAAATGCGATTTCACGTCCAGCATTTTTTAATAAACCAAACTGTCAGTTTCAAAGTTTCTAGATTTATTTTCTAGTATCTAACAATATAAATTGGAAAAATATTTTCTGATTAATTGAGAACGCTGGTTGTTATTTATCAGCTAAAAATGAGTTTTGTCTGTAATAAATAGTGAATGACTTCCCTGAGAGAGTCGTGCGCGCTAACAAACAGCGTATGTGTTTACATGGTGAAAAATGTCATTCATGCGTTTCTACGCGATTACTTCAGTTTTCGTGACGGCAAGACACGCCACTGGTTCTCGTCCCCTTCTTATTCATCTTTTATGATGGTCGGCGTACAGCTTAATGCTGCTTTAATGCCGCCATGGCTTTGGTTATCACACTCAACTTAAGGCCTAGGTTTTAGGTTTTTCTGGCATTCGTGGCGTCAGGTGAGCGCGGACTAAACGCCGACCGGTTTTTCTGCTCATTGGAGTGAATCACAGCCTCTAAGATTTTCTCTATTTTCTATATTTTATGTATATATTTTATTCTTAGACTCACAATCATTCAAAAAACAAACGATGGCCAGCTTCTGCTTTTTTTCTTCATTCAGGGAGGAAAACCATCCCCAAACAGCCCTATTTCCATATCTGAAATTAAAATCTGCACCGTCGCCCCCTCGCCTCAGGCCTTTAATATGCCCAGCCGTGTCGTCTCCAACCGAGCTACCCATTTACACTAAAAGACAGCTCTTGCTTCATGCCAAGGCATGTAAATTCCAAAACTGGGGAGTAGAAAAAAAAGAATTCTCCTCTCTTTTAGAAAGACAGGTATTTTTAACTAACAGGTGTTTCTGATTGGTGTAGAATTGGCAGAAGAATTGGCATTACGTCATAGCGCGCTCTTGACAGCTGCAAGACGGAGTTGTAGGATGGAGTCCACCTTGGCAAAGATGGAAGAAAGAATCCATGGCCATGAAATAGCTTCAAGTGTAGTTAGCTACTTTTTTTGGTTAAAAAAAACTACTTGTATTGTAGTTAACTACTATATTAAAAGAGCAGCTAGGCTCTAGCTTAGATACTTTTAGTCATGAAAAGCTACTGTTAAATATAGATTTATTCGGATGTTGAGGCTAAAAAGTTCAACAGTTTGGGAATCAGTTCCTACTTCCTGCTTTCATGCAGCTGTACGTTTTCCTTCATCTCCTTCTGTGAAAAAACTCAACGTAGTGGCAAAATTAGAAGCTCCTCAATGAACTGATATCTTCTGGAACCACATACTCTATTTACATATGAAAGGAAAAATGATTAAGCTGCAGAAACATTTCCAAAAACAGAAAGTCTTCTAAATGTGCAGCTATTAAAATCTCTGAGTTGCGAACGGTTTTCAACAAAGCAGATTTGAGCCGTGCAGGACACCTTAAAAAAAACTAGACAGATGTAAGATTTGTCATTTTTATCGACACCATCACGACCGCCTCTGACAGTTTTTCCTGCTTGACATGAGCTCATATTAAACTTAAAAATATCCATGATGCATTTTAAACGGACAGTTAGTTGATTAGTAGTTGATTACTGCATTAAACAACTGATTTTTGGATTAGTATCTGAAGTAACTGTTAAATAAGGAAAAGGCTAGGTGCAGTCTCAGAAAGAAAATTCAGTTCATGTCTAATTTATATATTTTTAATATTAACAACTTTTTTATCTGCTCTAGACTTACTAAGAAAGGTTGGCAATGTTAGAAAAAGTTTGTGAAAATGTACTATGCAATTGTAAAGTCAAAAGTGGGTGATCGACTCAATTTATGTTGGACATTTGGTGTAAGACTGAAATATTAATGAACAGTCCCATCAAAACGGCTGTCTTGAGGGTCATCTCGAGTTCATCCTAACAGTTCCAGACTGAAAGTTTCCCAAGTTTTTGAAAGCTTAATTGCACTCACCAAAGTGCAGACTTTAAAACTCTTTAATGCGAAGAGTGATATAGGAAAAAACCTAACCATGATTGTAAGGTAAATATCAGCAGGTTTCATCTCAACCGGCGAGCATTTTACACCTGTAAAACTGTAAAGATACACAATTGTAGTGTGTCTGAGTGGCTAGCGGCAGTGGGCAGGGCATCATGGGACCGGTAAAGGTATCACTGAGGTACTCATGAGTAAGGTACCGTCCCCAAGTGCTGCCAAAAAAAGCTGCCCACTGCTCCTTCACGGATGGGTCGAAAGCACAGGTAACTTTATCTTGCACATGTAACTTTATCTTCCTTATTGTATAATATATAGTTTTATCTTTTCGTCCTGTTACCCCAACCTCCTTATTTAAGTCAGTCTTATGTTTGTAACTTGCACGTGACAAATAAAGAATCTTGAATCTAACAGAGGTTGTTGTGCACTGTGCTCCGTTCAAATAATCACCGATTAAATGAATCTAGATGTTTTAAAGCATCAGATTCGGCATATTCATAGTCCCATATTTGCAGCTCTTTGCATTTTTGCTTGCGGTGCAGGTTTCTCTGCTTCTCGACTTTCTACCCTGCCTCACTCTCCAGCTTGCTCCCGATGCACCGGCTTTGTCTAGTTGTAATCGTATGCAGTAATAACCAATTAAATTGGAAGTTATATCTGCAGTGTGTGTGTGTGTGTTAGAAGAGTGTGTTACGAGTTGGTGGAGGAGGTGCACACGTGGCCTGTTCCCAGAACTCAAGGCTGCACACAGAGCAAAAACACCCATAATGAAATGTGCCACTTAAAAAGGTAGTCAAGGTGACTTGCATGTAATTAAAGCAATGAAGAACCGTGTGTATGTGCCAGTGTGTATGCGCGTGTGGGTGCGAGTGTGTATATGTGAGGGAGAGAGTTTGTGTGTGTGCTAATGCATGTGAATGAGAAAGTGAGTGGGATGCAGCGCATAAGAGGGGGAGAAAAGAGAGATTGAAAGCTTCAAAGAAAAACAGTTATTGCCGAGTCTTGGAAGACAGAGCTTCATTAAGCGTACGTTGGTAACGCAGATCATCAACGCTCCTTTCATGTCACATCTGATACTGATAAAACACAACGGTAATGTGACATTACGAAGCGACATGCAGAGAAGTGTTTATTATCGCTAATCGGCTACATTCCCAATGGGATTAAAATCAGGATCAACACATTTTTTCTTCTTCTGACAATACACCAGGGATAGAGGCCAAGACTCATAAAAACAACAGGGAGCGAAACATCCTCTGGTTCATTCACAAAAGTGCGCAAGCAAATTTTAATAAAATTTAACAAGACGCTTCTCACGGGAGAGGTACCAGAGAGCCTGACCACGCGACACGTCTCCCCCCGCTGCTGGTAAGCACCCAGATGTGAGCTAGCTAGCTAGCTGTTGTAACCCGTAAATGTTACGTTTGTAATTCATTATAAACATTCGTCTCTCATTAGTCCTGACAAACCAAATATCTCCCTGGCTAAATGAACATTTCCAGTAAGCTATTTTAAGAACGTAAACAGTAGTCATACAAACAAGTTACGTTGTTGTCGGCTAGTTCAAGAGAAGCTCTTGTTTTTTGACTGCGCCATTGTTTACTTCCGTAGAATGTTGTGACAGGAAGACTCTTTACCCGGTCAAGGCACAAACCCGGAAACTGCGATATAGGCGAATTAAAGTGAAGTTAAGAATAAGCTAAATATGAAGCAGCGAAAACATACGGAAAAAATATGCGTTACGCTTATAAAAATATTATTACAAATAATATAAAGGTGGTTAATATATTCGTAAGACTTGACAGGGTAATTCAAAATGAATAGCACTAAAAACAGCAGTTACAGCAGAGGACAGACGGTAAATCTTTGAGACGTTTACATTAGATCCTGAATTAAAAAAAGGAAAAAATATATATTTATTCTCGACTGATTTCGGTTTTGCAAGCACCTCCCTCTCTATTAGACCAGCTGCCACATTTTCATAGTGGTGTGAAAGCGACCAATGCTTTTTACTGACCAGTGAGAAGAGGTCTTGCTGCAGATATTAGTGATGGGGATTCTGACTCTTTCGTCTCCCAAGTGGCTCCTTAGATTTTTTGTTGTTGCTTAAATTAATTTATTGCCAAACATAATGTAAACGTATGTGTATTACATGAAGTAACTTTTCCGTTGTTTTCTCTCAGTGCTTCAATAGATAAATCTTGTCTTTCACCAGGGCCGGGGTCAGGGATCTTGAGCTTGAAAAGGTTGGTGACCACTGATCTAAAAAGAGTTTAGGAAGGATGGTGTCATTTTCACACTCATCCCAACATCCAACCCCCCCATCACTCGACTGATATGATTAGAACCAGCATCGCCTGGAGTGGATACGGGCTGCATTATGAAACGTGGCAGCTCTCTGGTAACAAGGTTTTACATTCATATTCGGGGCATTTTTTCAATAAAGACTATTGCTGACATTTTTTTCCCCCTCCTTTCCAGCCTTTCAGTTTGGAACAGGCAGACGCCCCCGTAGCGCAATTAGCCGGCTGCTGTCGCTTGTCATGAGGCTGCGAGCGAGGCAGGCGTCAGTCATTATGTGTCAGCGTGCCCACTTAGACTGTAGTCATGGGAGCAGGTGAGTCACTGGATCCTTCAGCCATTTCAACAGTCCACTCCACTCAGAGCCGCCTTATGCAACTTACTCCTGTGCTAAAGCATGACATTTTCTCCCGCTTTGATTCCGCCATTGCGCAGACAGGCAGCGGCAGAAAGGCACCGGTGCTAACTTTTGCCGCTGGTCGGTCACCTCTAGGCTACAAGACACCACCGGTTTGTCCAGGACACACGGTGATTGAGAAATTTATTGCTGGAAATGGAAATGCCAGGCTGGAAACTGGCTTGTTGTTGGGTAGTTGCCACCTGTCAGTCAGGAATAAAAGTCTACCAACCGGGCAGTACAGCAAGTCCTTTATGCAGAGAGGGGGGGATTTGGTGTAACGTTCCCTGAACATCTAGTTTCCACCATTACGCCAAAAATACTCAAGGAAAGAACACACCATACTAAAACTCAAACTTTTGAATCTCTCTGGATGTTGTCCTCTTCTTTTTATTCTTGCTTATTTTGTTCTGCATTTTCTGAGGTCAATTTTGTTCTTGCCAACACATCTAGGAAAGTTGGCGACAGTCCCAGGAGTCTGTCTTTATGTCTTTAATAATGTCTTTAATAATATTTGAAACCACTGTGACGGAAACATCAAGCTGTGATCTTCTCAGACAACTTTCTTCTTTGTTTACTTTTGGTCCATGTACAGCGTTGGGGCAGAAATGGAGATGTGTTTTTTAAAGGAAACGGGTAGTTTGAAAAGTCAATCAAAATCAGTTGTTATCTATTTCTAATAGTGCCAACAAATGTGTCCATTTCACTTTAGAGTATTGTTGTGGAACAAGGAATATTTTTCTCATTTCTTTTACTTTAACTCAGTGACATTTTAAAGGCGTGCAGGTACATATGGGACAACTGCTTTCACTTTGAATTACTTTTCAGGAGGCACAGAGCACTTTTTCAACAACCTGTAATGGTACCTACAAACGCCTCCACATCTGTAAGTAACACTTCGTATTTCTTGCAGCCGAGACACTTTTAAATTAAATTCAAGGCCACGGTCTACCCTCGATGGATGCTGCACAATTTTACTGAAAAATATAATACTAGGGAATTTGTTGGTAAAGGGGCAATCGTAAATCAGAAAGGGGCAGGTGGGGTCATCGTAAAAAACGTGATTTTTTGACTGACTCTCGACCAAACCCACAGTGAAAACGACTTGAGCCCTAATGATTCTGTTCCTCAAATGTTACATGCTGAGCCCAGACAGTTTGCATCAATGCAATCTAATGTTGTTAATCGGCTGAAGCTCAACTCCTGGTGTTTGTGAGATTGCTTCTATGTGACCAAACGTAAGATTCGCAAGGCTGTGAGAATTCTGTGTAATCAAAGCTTGCTTGTCATAATTTTTAACAATCTGCCGAAGAAGCTTGATCACGGCTAAATCAGCATTAGGAAGACAAAAGCGTACACATCCCTAAAGAATCCATGCCTTGCTTTTTGATCACTCTGTTTAGCTGTGATTTGCAAGAAGTCTGGCTGACATCCCTTGAGAAGCACAGCTAATGACAGAAGCCTATATTTAGCTTTCAAACTACTTTTGTTTTGTGTGTCTGTCAATACCTCCTCCATTTACAAAAAAGATTAAAAATGTGCAGAAAAGTTAAGTGTCATCAGCGCTGCTCAACTTTGATGTAGCAGACCTTTAGTGATGTGTTTAATTGGCCAAAAGTCAACTGCAAGTGAAGCTGAGTTCCCAAAATGCTGGAAGGGGGCTGAGGTCAAATGCGTTCTTCTCCTCGCTGAAGACCTCAAACACTTAACGCTGAAAGCTTTTGTTTTAAGCATCCTTGACATTTTAAGTTAGCGTCCAAGAAAAGACCATGGAGTCTTGCAGTTGTTTCATAACAGGCTTGTTAAGTGACTTTGCACTGTCTAGATTTCATCTTCAGAGTCCATCTGTTCTCTGTTATTACAGACCTGGTAAAGTTTAGTAGAAACTGACAGCTCGACAGTGATGGAATGACAGAACATTGACACACTGCAAAGTTACCAGACCGCACTAGGAGGTGGCTCCCTGGTGACTAGGCCAAGATGAAATGTAATAGTAACATTGCACGTATTCAGGTTCTTATTAAATATTTACTTTGAGGTGCTTACATCAGCGTTTCCCAATCCCGGTCCTCGCAGAACACCGCTCTGCGCAGATTCTGTATTTCTTGCACCGCCGCGCGCCGATCTTACGTTGCTAATTAGCTAATTAGTAGCATCAGCTGTGCTGTGGGTCGGGAAAATCCAATCTGTGCAGAGCGGTGTTCCGAGAAGACTGGGATTGGGAGACGCTGGCTTAAATAATAATACATCTTTCTGAAGGCTGGTCAGTACAGCATGGGTTCAGTTTAACAAATCAACTACTAACTCCAACACTGAGTACATTTAAAACAACTACTACTGACCCAACACAGAGTGACCTTGCATTTGTCATTACTGACCCCACACAGGTCGAGCTTGGCACAGCCATAGTTTACCCAAAAACACAGAATGGAGTTAACACAGTCAATATGAATTCGAACACAGGAGACGCAAGACAGATGCTATTGACCACAGCACAGTCCATACTGTACTAACTCCAACATAGGGTGGGATCTACTGTATATAGCCACTATTGACCACAGCACACTCCATACTGTAACTGACCCCAACACAGAGTGGGATCTACTGTATATAGCCACTATTGACCACAGCACAGTCCATACTGTACTAACCCCAACACAGGGTGGGCTCTACTGTATATAACCACTATTGACCACAGCACAGTCCATAATGTACTTACCCCAACACAGGGTGGGATCTACTGTATATAGCCACTATTGACCACAGCACAGTCCATACTGTATAACCCCAACAAAGGTGGGATCTACTGTATATAGCCACTATTGACCACAGCACAGTCCATACTGTACTAACCCCAACACAGAGTGGGATCTACTGTATACAGCCACTATTGACCACAGCACAGTCCATACTGTTCTAATCCCAACACAGGGTGGGATCTATATAGTCACTATTGACCACAGCTCAGGGTAGGATTAACACAGTCTATACCAACACAAATAAAGCCTTTAATCCACTCACTACTGACCCCAACACAAGGAAAGCTTTAACCCACTCACTACTGACCCCAATACAAGGAAACCTTTAGCCCACTCACTACTGACCCCAATACAAGGAGGGCCTTAACCCACTCACTACTGACCCCAACACAAGGAAAGCTTAACCCACTCACTACTGACCCCAACACAAGGAAACCTTTAGCCCACTCACTACTGACCCCAATACAAAGAGGGCCTTAACCCACTCACTACTGACCCCAACACAAGGAAACCTTTAGCCCACTCACTACTGACCCCAATACAAAGAGGGCCTTAACCCACTCATCACTGAGACCCCAACACAAGGAAACCTTATCTACCTACTACTGACCCCAACACAAGGAGGGCTCAACCACCTACCACGACTCCCAACACAAGGAAAGCTTTGACCCACTCACTACTGACCCCAATACATGGAGGGCCTTAACCCACTCACTGCTGACCTCAACACAAGGAAGGCCTTAACCCACTTACTACTGACCCCAACACAAGGAAGGCTTTAACCCACTCACTACTGACCCCAACATAAGGAAACCTTTAGCCCACTCATTACTGACCCCAGCACAAGAAAAGCTTTAACCCACTCACTATTGACCCCACATAAGGAAGGCTCTAACTCTTACCTACTACTGACCCCAACACATGAAGGCCTTAACTCCACTCACTACTGACCCTAACACAAGGAAGGGCCTTAACATACTCACTATTGACCCTTAAATACAAGGAAAGCTTTAACCCACTCACTACTGACCCCAACACAAGGAAAGCTTTAACCCACTCATTACTGACCCCAATACAAGGAAGGCCTTAACTCACTACTACTGACCCCAACACAAGGAAGGCTCTTAACTCACTAACATTGGCCCCTAACACAAGGAAGGCTTAACTCATCAATACTTTGACTCCTAACACAAGGAAGGCTCTTTAACTCACTCAATTACTGGACCTCAACACAAGGAAGGCCTTAACTCACCTACTACTGACCCCAACACAAGGAAGGCCTTAACCCACTCACTACTGGCCCCAACACAAGGAAGGCCTTAACATACTCACTACTGACCCCAACACAAGGAAAGCTTTAACCCACTCACTACTGACCCCAACATAAGGAAGGCCTTTACCCACTCACTACTGGCCCCAACACAAGGAAAGCTTTAACCCACTTACTACTGACCCCAACACTCACTCCAACCTCAAGGAAATGAACAGTCACTAGATTAGCAAAACACATGCAGGTCTTAACACAACCCCTGTGAAGTCCAACAAAGGGTGACCCGTTTGGGTGGGTGAAAAAGGAGACTGTTGAAGACCCTTACACAATGAGGTTTTAGCACAGTCTCTACTGATTTACACATTAGAGAGCTCAAACACAGCGTGGTCTTAAAGCAACAGCGCTAACTTCAAAATACAGCAACCCTAACAGAGCCGCTCCTGGCACAATCACAGGAAGATCTTAACAAAGTCACTGCGGACCCCAAAACACAGGGTTTAAAATTATGACCAAGAAATCGGTTGCTCTCTGGGCCACTACATCAAACCAATGCAGTTCAAGTACAATATCTATTTTATTTATTAGTTTAAATGATGAACAGAAGGAGGTATAAGGCCAAAAGGACCAGCATAAAAGATTAATGGGTATTATTTATGAGAATCAAATTCACAGAACTGTGGGGAGTCTGAAGACTTTGAAAGTAGAGCCCACTGTGTCCTCTGGTGTAGGATTCACAGACAGCGGCTGACGGAGTGTGGCCTTAATTGTATCACTTAATCAGCGGAATCCTTGTAAATGCAAGAAACAAATTAGCCGACAAATTAACAAGCTCTAGGGCTGCCAATTCCAGCAAGGTGAGATTTCACACTTCCCAGGTTAACCAGGGGAACCGTGGACTCTTTCCAGACCTTTCCAGACACACGGCGATCAAAAGCGTGAAACCGGAGAGAATTTAATGTGAAATAGCTTTCAAATAAAAAAGTAAAAGTGAGTGTCACGTTTAGCGTGTTCACATATACGTAAAAAATGCTGACTAATCGATCTGTGTTCGCTTTAAGGGCTGAATCGGACCAAGTGTGAAAACACCCTGAGATTTGAACCGGCGACTTTCTGATTACAGGGCGAACACCCCGTATGAAATGTTTAATGCACAAAATACTGTAAAATGGTGATTAGGTCCCCGAAGTTACGTAAGGTTCGACTTGCAATATTTCAATTTTACAGTGACGATAGCAATACATGAGAATAATGCATTTCATGCATAAATCAAGAACTACCTGTATTTTTTTTTTGAAGAGAAAAGTAAGAATTTTTCCAAAAAGTCCGAAATATTTTTCATTACTGAATGTCTTCTGTATTTCTCAATGCGGATACGCTTTTTATTAAAGACGTTTTTGGTATGTTTATAGGGCTCAATGAGGTCAGCTTTTTTTTGGGGGGATTTAAGGATTTATTCGAGTTATGTCATTTTCGCAGACACATGTTCTGAACCATTTAACAACATAAGCATTACTGCACTTAATTTTGCCGACATTTATTTCTTTATGTTCAAAGATGGTATTGTTAATCAAGAGGTACTGAGGGGAACACAAATGCTACGCAGCAATCAACACTTTGGTCTGGATATCATACACACTAAAGTATGGGCCTCTATTACCTCTTTTTTCCACTACACTGGTGCTGGTGCCAGGTGCCAGCATTTACACTGACCAGGGAGCTCAGCGGGAGCCGCATGATAATACGTCACAGGTCACGCCCACTAAACGAACGGTTGTTCTTATGAAGCCTGCAACTTTTAGTTCTTCCCTTATTTCTTCATATGTCTTATAATTTCTTTGTGCACTTTCCACTGCGCTGCATCTGGACGCCCATATTGCTAGAAGAGCTTTTAATTTCTTCCGCTACCCACGCTATCGACTTGGCTCTACCATTTTCTTTCTAGCTACTATCAATTCCCCCACCTCTCGTGACGCCATAATTCTCACTGCTAGACCAGCAAAGCTTAGTCGGTTCGAGCCGGTTTTAGGGAACGTAACTAACAATTTTGTTCTGGTGAAAAGTGCGTAATGGTTCCAAAATTGGGGACCAGCACGGGAACCAGAGCGGTGCAAAAGGTAAATGTATCTTGGACTAAAGTCAATGAGCCTCATTCACCTACCACTCTTAAGACCAATTCCAGTTTTCACAAACATTCTGACTCAATGTTTCTTTTTAGAACCTCCTAGGTTATAAGGTGGGCTTTATTACCTAGAAGCTATTTAACTGCTTTAAATTTCTTGCGAACAATAAAACCCTGGTGAATGAGACCCAATATCTTTGTCATTAAAATATAGATTTTATATTCCTGAGTGGCCATAGTACCGTACAGCTTCTTACTGCCTTTCTCTCAATTCAACCATGAGGCATTTCATTATTTCCCCATAAGTATGATCAGTGTAAAAACCTCCAGAACCGATCCTTTAACCCCGTATTAGATAAACGATAGAGATTACAACATGGTATAATCGTCTGTCTGAGCCTGGGTCATCCTCCTGGCAAACTTCAATTTCACCCTGAACATTGCCGCTGATGGGCGCTGAACGCCCACTTCAAATGGATCGCGATCACCTCAGCCTATGAACATGGCGTTGGCGCCAGGTTCAAAAGGCCCGGCTCTCAGACAGAGCTTTAGCGAGAATCGTGAGGCCAGTTCCAGACGAGGCTGCAGCTACACATCATTGCCGACGGGGGGTCTGGCGCTTTCTGTCAACAGCCTTCAAGGACACCCATCATCAGCTCCCACCGAGCCGAAACCGAGGTGGAGTAATGGACAGAGGAAGGTTGGTTGGAAGGTTGCAGCGACAACAAAGGACTCCAAAATATTAACGCTGCTGGTTTTTCCCAAAAGGTTACAAAGAGGAGAAGGGTATGACAAAGACAGTACAGACATTAGGGTTGCCACCGTGAGTTTTATTCTAAACTTTTTCTGCAGAGTCCCCTTTACGATTTTCAAGATTCTCCTTCCACCGCCCTCGATTGGTGGCCAATCACCTGCTATAAAGTGACGCTTTAAGGAGCTATGAGCTGTCATGTCTATAAACCCAAATCTAGCCCTCTTTTCTCCACATAAAGCAAGCATCAGGTCAGATAAACATTTGTTGTGGCTACCTATGGAAGATTTTGGACAAATCCTGGTCCTTACAGGGTTTATTTTAATATCTTGGCCAATCTAAATTTACAAAAATTAGTCAAGGCAATTTTTCTACAAACCCAAATCAGAAAGAGTTGGGACAGTATGGGAAACGCAACTAAAAAAAGAAAGCAGTGATTTCTAAATTTACTTTGACTTGTATTTCATTGGCAGACAATATAAGCACAAAAAATTTCATGTTTTGTCTGGTCAGACCTGCAACACATTCCAAAAAAGGTTGGGACAGGAGCAATTATGGGCTAGTAATCAGGTAAACTGGTTAAATAATGATGGACGGAAACAGGGTGATGTCAACAGGTGATTGTAATTATGATTTGGTACAAAAGCAGCATCCAAGAACGGTCTAGTCCTTTAGGTGCAAAGATGGGATCGCCAGTTTGCCCACAAATATGTGAGAAAATTATTGAAATATTTAAATACAATGTTCTCAAAGAAAGACAGGAAGAGATTTGGATATTTCTGACTTCAACACAGCATAACATAATTAAAAGATTCAAGGAATCTGGAGGAATGTCAGCAGAAGGACAAGGGCGTTTGTTGAACAACCGTGATCTCCGATCCTCAGGCGGCACTGCATCAAGAATGGTCATTCATCTATAGTTTATATCACCACATGGGCTCAGAACTACTTTTTGGCAAACCTTGCTGGCACTCGTTAACACGAGTTACATCCAATGCCAGTTAAACTGTACTGTGCCAAAAGGAAGTTAGACGTTAACAGTGTGTCCAGAAGCTGCTTATCGACTCTTCTGGGCTCGGAGGCATCTGGATGGACCATCATACAGTGGAAAATGTGTACCGTGGTCAGATGAATCAGTATTTCAGGTATTTTTTGGGAGAAATGGACGCCGTGTGCGCCGGACCAAAGAAGAAAAGGATCATCCAGACTGTTACCAGCAAGTCCAAAAGCCAGGTCTGTCATGGCATGGGTTAAAGGCCAGTGCTCCTGGCAAAGGTAACTTGCACTTCTGTGATGGCAGCACCATTAATGCTGAAAAGTACAGAGATTTGAGCACAAGAAGCTGCCTTCAAGAAGACATCTTTTTCCAGAGACGCATGCATATTTCAACAAGAGTCAATGTAAAACCACTTTCTGCACACATTACAAAGTCCTGGCTGTGGAGGAAGAGGGTACGGCTACTTGACTGGCCTGCCTGCAGTCCCGACCTGTCTCCAATAGAGAATGTGTGGCGATTTGAAGCGCAAAATATGGCGTTCAAAGACCCTGCACTAGTTGCCCACCTTGGAGACTTGTTTGCAGGAAGAATGGGACAATTACACGTGAAATAATTTCCATCACTTGGTGTCTTCAGTCCCTAAACGGCCTTTTATGCTAGAAAAGGAATGGCAAATTACAAAGTGGTAATGTTTTACTGTTCCAACTTTTGTTTGAACTGCAAGAACCAAAATTGAATATGTGAATAGGTGCTTATTTTGAAAAACCATAAATTCATATGAGGAACACATTAAATAATGTGCTGTTGTATTGTTTTCAATGTAATACAGCTCAAAGATAATTTAACAAAGTACTGTTTTCAGTTTGATTTTGATTTAACTTACTGTCCCAACTTTTTCTGATTTGAGGTTGTAGAATCGAAGCTTATTTAAGTAGCATGCTCTGCTTGTGTTTCACACAGATGCTTATTACTGGCTCACAGCGTCTTCAGTGACGCGATCAAGGCAAGACCTGATGCCTCTGTATGTAAAATTATTCGTGAGTAACAATGTCACAATGTCAAAACACTCACTGCGTTTGTGTTAACGCTCGCGACTCCATTACGACGCCAACACTGCTAAAACGCCAGTGTTCAGTTAAACTTCCCATTTATAACAATATAAACTCATATTTTAGCTGGATATTCATCAAAACAACCAGTGTTCCACCTTGCCAATGCAGCCATTTACTGAAATTCTTTTAGTATTTGGTTCTGACGCTTTGTCCATCGTGATTACTGTGACGCGAGCACGATTAGAAATGTAGTTCTTCTCTCCCAGAAAGGCCAAAAGAATCTTATTTTATATGCCAAATAAGCTCAGAATTGGCTCAAAAATCACTCCAAAACTATTTCTTCATTTTCAATTAATCAACTTTTTTTTTTCAATTTTATGATAGAAATGTTTTAATAGAAATTGTTACTTAATATATAAATATTTAATATAATTAATAAAATATATAAAAATGCACTAGTTCCTTTTGAATAATAAAATTTACACATTAGCTTCCCAGATAACCTATGAATTAACTTGTTAACGCTTCGCCTTTTACTTTGTGACTTACCTGGCTTTCTGAGAGAAAAAAACTAAAACTAAAACGTTGGATCAAATCAGAGTTGCGCCTGTGACAACTCTTAGTTCATTTGCATCGTGATGCATTTGCTTTGCCGCACACCCCTGCAATAGCTTTGCACTCTGGGAGCTGCTGCTTTAACATAATTACGCTGATTACAATTATTTGCTCAAATGTCACCTTTTTATGGCATTCCCTGGGAGAAAAAAACTTGAAATAATTGCAGGAATCAAATAATTTCAACAACACACAAGAACACACACGCACTCACTGACAATATGGAATAAACCCAGATAAGCCTAAGCATTTTCTCAAGCTAGTGAAAGTGGGTAATATTTGTCATTGTGAACGCACCACAGCACAGCGTACAGTGCACCACAACGAAATGTGACCTCTGCATTTGATCCACCTATAAAGGAGCAGTTTTCAGCTTTTTGGCCCTGTGATTGGAGGGTCGCTGGTTCAAGTCCCGGACTGGTAAAGGTACCACTGAGGTACTCATGTGCAAGGTACCGTCCCCAAGCACTGCTCCCTGAGCACTGCCAAAAAGCTGCCCACTGCTCCTTCACGGATGGGTCAAATGCAGAGGTTATATTTCATTGTGGTGCACTGTGTGCCGTGCCGTGGTGTGTTCACAATGACAAAATAGTCACACACTTGAAGACACTTGTTGATTGCCATGAGCATTTTTTGGTGGTGGTGTAACGGCAGGGTGTTCGCCCCGTGATCAGAAGGTCACAGGTTCGAATCCAGGGCCGGTAAAGTTACCACTGAGATACTCATGAGCAAGGTACCGTGCCCAAGCGCTGCTCCCCGGGCGCTTGTTAGCTGCCCACTGCTCCTTCACGGATGGGTTAAATGCAGAGGTCACATTTCGTTGTGCTGCACTGTGTGCCGTGCTGTGGTGTGTTCACAATGACTCACTCACTTTGCCATTTTCAAGATTAAAAAGAAAGAGAAGGTAAAGCGTATTGTTGGTTGTGTAGTGTGTAACAGTACAATATACCATACAATTACAGCACAACGGAATGCAGGACAACACTGTAGTGTCGTCTGAAATGTACTGTGACAAGAAAAGCGTTTTGTATTTTTAAACATTGGTATACATTATGCAATGGAAGGGCAGAGCCTTAACCATCTGCCTACTTCTGTCTTGTGTCAGCTTCTCATCAGTCATTCCACCTACCTCTCAATTTACTGCATGAAACGTTCCTGCACAGGGCATTATTGCCAAAAATAACAATATCCTTCACCGCGTTCGCCTTCGTCAGTATAATTAGTCTGTGGGGAAAGGGAACGAGCCTTCAAGATTATAAAAATGTCAAGCATAGATGTGAAAAAGTGAAATAAGTCGCATGAATGGAAGTCTAACAAAGAATCAACACTTCATCACTCGAGATTTCTGCGATGCCGTTCACTGATTTTCTGTCACGCTGATTCACTTTATTGGGAGAGCAAAATAAAAAAAACAACAGGTAATTGAGTGCTTTTAAGCTGTTTAGAGAAACATACTGCTAATAGCAGCGTTTTGGCGATTTTTACAACATACAACAATAACGCTTTCACTTCACTCTCAACAAAAGGTCTCAGCAAAGACTGCATTTAGTTGTCGATTTAAGATGCTGAATTAAATATGCCAGGTCAACGGCTAGAGGAAGCTGAATTAATTGTTGAAGCAGTTATGCTTTAACACAAGTTATGTAAGACAGCATGTGTGCTTTGGAATAGTCATATAATTACACTCGTAGGAGCCGGTCAGAGTGTCTATTGTGTGAGACTGACGATGACCAGGATTATATATATATTTAAAAATATTTCTACTTTAAACATTTCAATTATTTAGTGTGGCTGAAAGCTGATGCTTTTCTATTGCTCCAGTGCTACTGAATAGATTTATTATCCAACTGCTTGTCACGCGCACTGCCTCCCGCGACCGATAGTAGGACTCGGAAGTGGCCGGTCGCGGTTCAAAGGGTATAAAAGGAGCCATTGAGTCAACCTGCCCACCTCTCCGATTCCGTCGGCATCAACAGTGAGTAGTCTCAGTTATCGGGTTTATCTCTTTGATAGAGTGTGTGTTGCTAGAACGCGGATTTACTGTGGAAATCCTTGCTCTTTGTGTAAGAGAGTTCTTAAATCAACTCGCGTGGCAAACTTGCCTACTCACGTTCTCAGCCGCATTTGGGTTAACCACCACGCTACACGGGCTAACGGCTAACGAGTAGCAGTTTGCTAAATCCTAACCAGATCCCTGTCCGAATCGTGAAGCAGTCCGACAGCCGCCTAACCCGGCCGCTGGAAGATTGTTAACGTCTGTCATATCCTAACCGGATCCCTGACACTGCTTATAAAATCTGAATTTTAGGAAACAAGTGGTTAAAGAAGGTCTCACATAAAAACACAAACTTTTCGAGACATTTAAACATCAGAGCTGGAATGTTCAGAATTATGAGCCAAATTATCAAAAGCATGCTCTCATTCTGATAAACATTTACCATCACAACTGCTAAAACTCAAGCAAACCCTAACCCAGGCACTGCCCATGTTAGCTGCCCACAAATCAGAGCTCACATTTCATTATGGTGCACTGTGTGGTGTGCTGTGCTGTGTTCACAATGACAAACGATCACTCACTCACTTTTAACCACTTTACTATCACTAAAAAGATCAATTTTGGTGTCTGAAAAGGACGTAGCTTAACTACAAACACACCACACTTCTACCAGCAGTTACAACACGTTCAGGTCGCCGCCGATGCTCTTTACGGACCGGCGAGTTTCAACCCTCCAAACTGTCAGTAAGACATATTGCTCCCGGTGCGCTGAGCTGCTACGTCGTACTCGGCTGAAGTGCAGCTTGTTGAAACAGACAATCAGCAGCTATGATGCCCCTCATTTTCTCATCACGTCCCCTTGAGAGACCCATCAGCTCCTTCCGTCATAACCTCCACAAACCAAATCAACGTCTTGTTAGCGTAAAAAATGAGCTGACACGCCTGATACGCAGCAGTAATTAAAGGCACTCAGATGTGCTTTAGCTTCTTTATCTGTGCTTTTTGTGAAGATGGAGAGGTTTCACTCCTCCCAAGACAGGCTGCTGGCAGGAGGGGATACAGGCAGGCTTGAAAAGTCTCTCTCTCAGATCAGACAGCAACAAAGCGGCAAGTTTGGGCCCGAGATCTCAGAGTTTTATCATTTATTGATCCTCCATGACAGAGTCGTCGCCACTCTGATGATTTCAAAATGCTCTTTGTTCTCCACTTTGATATCCGCAAATGGAAGATCAATTAGTTATTAGGCTTATAGATTAAAGTGTAGCGCTTTTACCTTCTTGTGCCTTTACAAGCCAATCTTCACCGCATTTGAGGCTTCAAAACCACAAAAACTGGGATTTAAATACAGACTTGCCACAGACAGAACTCTTCATCCTGCGATCAAACATTTTATCATAGCAAATGATATGGATAAATATGTTAATGAACAAATCATTAATCAGTAAAAAAATAAGGGGGGGGTTTACCAGGGCTGCAACAACTAATCCATCCAAATCGATTATTAAGATAGTTGGCAACTAATTTAATAATCGATTAGTTGGGTCTACGTACAGTGGCTACCGCCTAATGTGTGGGCAGTAAGCTAACCAAAGCCGTGGTGGCAGTAAAGCAGTATTAAGCTGGACGCCGACCGCCGGAAAAGAAGAATAAGAAGGAGACGAGAACCAGTGCCGTGTCTTGCCGTCACAAAAACGGAAGTAATCGCCTAGAAACGCACAAATGACATTTTTCCCGATGTAAACACACGCGCTGTTTGTTAGCGCGCACGACTCTCTCAGGGAAGTCATTCACTAAAGCGTTCCAGTTCGGACAAATCTTCCCATTTATTACAGACAAAACTCATTTTTAGCTGATAAATAACAAAAACAACCAGCGTTCTACTCACAATACAGACATTTACTTGATATGTTCAGTGATTATTCCAGCGCGTGTCCTCCAGGTTATTGTGACGCGACTCTCATGTGGAATGCCATCTTGTGCAAAAATGTAGTTCTCTCCCAGAAATGAGTCAAAAATGAGTTATAGGCCAAAATGAGTCGAAATTGGATAAAAACGACCAAAACTTCAATATTTCTTCATTTTCAATTAATCAGAAAATATTTTTTCCTATTTTATAAAGAATAAAAAATAAAAATAGAAAATTGGAAACAGACAGTTTGGTTTATTAAAAAATGCTTAAAGTGAAAGGTTTTTTTGCTTTTTATCCGATTAATAATCGATGAATCGAAAAAACAATCGGTAATCAATTAACAAAATAATAGTTAGTTGCAGCCCTAGTTCTTACACAAGTATATTGGACACATCAGCTCTAGTCTAGTGGTTTCTATTTAGTTTCCCGTAATGTGCATTTGAAGTGGCTAAAACTCTGCTTACGTGTGAACGAAAGGCCCAAACATATTTTAAAAATGCGTTTATAAAAATACGCGTGAACAGTCAGACATTTGAGCATCTCTCAGGTTAATGATAGGTCCTGAGTCCTCCCACTGTGTTGTTCATTAAAAATGTGCCCCATGCGGATCAGGTTATTACAATTTATGATTCGCTGATGTATAAACATTTCATAACATCCTTGCGCATCCATTATGCTTAAAACAACCTCACTCCGATATCATTAAAAGGTCTGTTAATATCATCTGTTAGCGCTAGACAAATTACATAAAAGAGTGTCACATCTAATAAAGTCAGCCCCCCCCCCCCAAAAAAAAGATACAAAAGATGGCGCGGCTGCCACTCGTTCCGTTATCTGACAGACACGACACGGATAAGTAAGAAATGCCGCTCCCTTCTCCAGCCCGTGCAGCACCACGCAGTCGGGATCCAGCAGCGCGGAAGAGAGAATGAATACTTAACAGCGACGTCCTCCAAGAATCCCAGGGAGCCATTCATAAAACATAGCGAAAGCCGCACCAGCGCTGCACGGCGCTCGGAGGTGACCTGCCCTGCTGATGTTTTTGGGGGCATTGGTTATTCAACTATTCAAATCTCCTCAGACGGCAGATGAGGGACGGCGAGCGAGGCGATTGTAAACAATGAGCTTACACAATCTCAGCCCATCACTAGTTCTCTTTAAATCGACCAAGTTTGGTGGTGAAATATATATGCTCTTGTAACAGAAAAGATATGTGGAGTCTCAAATATAAGGGGGACATGGAATGGAACACAGCGAAGATGCTCTGCAAGAAGTGACCTTGAAAGGGATTTCAAGACTGCGCTGGAAAACCTGATGAGTTCATTCAACTCAAATGACTTGAGGAAACCGACTGTCATCTTCATTTATAAATTTAAGCAATTTTAGCAGGACAACGGGGATCTTTTATGAGCTCAGTCTTCTCTGAAGGACGGATCTAACGCATCCTATTTAGAGGATCTGAGAAAGACATGGGCATTGGATGATAACACCAAAGGGGGACACAAGCAAGTGCAGGAACTCACATTGAGGCACACTACATTACATTTAGGGAATTCAGCAGACACTCTTATCCAGAGTGTCTTCCCCTTTCCAAATTTCAGGGACAGTCTCCCTGAGAGCAACTGGAGGTTAAGGGTCTTGCTCAAGGACCCAATGATGGTAGTGCTGGAGCTAGGATTCGAACCCCACGAACTCTTGGTCCAGAGACGAGCATCGTCACCACTAGACCACCACCATCACCTGTTTTGGAGACCCAATGACCCAACAAACATGATCCAGCTAATCAGCCGGCTGATGACATCGGTCAAGTGTGTTTACAGTCCAGTGCATTGTTAGGATTTTGTTAGGATTTAAGACGCGAACGTAGGCCGATCCAGTCGGCCGGCTCTAGAGTTGGGATCAAGACCACCTAAACCAAGACCAGAGTGTGTCGAGACCTAGACAAGACCAAGAGACCGGACGAATAGACGTGCACACAATTATTTGATTTTTCAAACCAAAGACGACAAAAAAGGCTGAGTGAGAAAGAATCTGGCAGCAAACACAACATAAAAAAAAAATGCCCTGATGCCAAATGCCAGGATATTTCTACTTATTTCTTCAAGCTGTGACTAATATCTCCACAAAGAGGATGGTCACCTCCAGGATGGCTCCTAAGTCCGGGTGCGTGCCATGCTGTCTGTAGGATGGCAGACTCCGAGAGGTGGCACAAAGAGACGAGAGCGACCGACTTGCTCCTGTCTCAGACGTTACCGCTAAGCGCCAGCCCCTTGGCACCGAAAGCCACTCCAGACAGCGCTCAGAGGGAGGGAGAAATGAGTCACGGTGCGCTCTATAGTGCATTAAAGCAGGACTGAAAGAGTCAGACACCCCTAGCTGAAAAAAAAACAACATAAAAGCAGAGTCAATTGCTGTACTTAATCTCACTGGATCCCATTGTGTGTCGCCTTACTTGCTGGCAACTTCAAAGACAGACAAGATATTAACGACGGATCATGCGGAGACGACGACTTAAAAACTGATCAGCAAAAGATGGTGCAGAAAAAAAAGATCTGAGCCTCAACAGAGAGAGAGGGGAAACCCTGCAGCGCCACAAAGCAACGCTTTAAACAATCCCACAAGCTGCAGTTAGCAAATGATCGGCGCGTTAACGATTCCATGCATACAATTTGAGACAATTGGGGCCTGTTTACATGCATGCGGATATAGTTTTGGCCACATCAAACGCAGATTTTTTTAATAAGTGCCCCTAAAGTGAAGATTTTTTAAAATGCTGGATTCTGTGAATAAGTGCAAACGAAAGGTCAAAACGTATAAATAATATGCGTTTATAAAAAGAACCGCATACGTGTAAATAGGCATTTTATTTACATAATATTGTGTAAACACAATTAAAAAAAAAAAATTATTAAAAATGTGTTTATAAAAACATCTGCATACGTGTAAACAGGCCTTTTGATTTACCGAATGTTGTGTAAATGCAGCTAAAAAAATTAACATATAAAAAAAAATGTTTATAAAAATATCTGCATACGTGTCTTTTTGATTTACTGAATGTTGTGTAAACGCAGCTAAAAAAATTAACATGTAAAAAAATATAAGTTTATAAAAATATCCGCATACGTGTAAACAGGCCTTTTTGATTTACCGAACGTCGTGTAAACGCAGCTAAAAAAATTAACATATAAAAAATATATGTTTATAAAAATATCCGCATACGTGTAAACAGGCCTTTTTGATTTACCGAATGTCGTGTAAACGCAGCTAAAAAAAATTAACATATAAAAAAAATATGTTTATAAAAATATCCGCATATGTGGTAAACAGGCCTTTTTGATTTACCGAATGTTGTGTAAACGCAGCTAAAAAAAATTAACATATAAAAAAATATAGGTTTATAAAAATATCCGCATACGTGTAAACAGGCCCTAAGACAAAATTAAAATAGAACCTACAGTAGTAGATCAAGTTTACCTTCGAACCTCATTTCAAAACAAAACATTTAATGTAAAAAAAGATCTTTATAACTGACAAAAAGCAGAAAAGTTCTTTCTGTCCTCTGCTAGCTGTCAGTCATTTGATTGACGAGAGCGGACATGCCCTGACCGCTCTGACTTTACAAACAGCCAAGGTCAGCAGTCCCTGCCTCGCACAACTGGGGGCTGAACAAAGTGCACTCCATCCTTCCTGATAACATCAAACAGCGTTCCATCACGAGTAAGAGCCAGTGCTGGTAGTACGATATCTCTCCTCTGTCCTGCCACACCTGATCCAAGCCCAGCATGCCTCTACTAAACAAATCCATCAGAATCGCACCCCTTACCGTGGCTACGGGGCTGCGCAGCTGCATCAGCGCTTCTAGATGCCTCCTGTTAGCAACATTCCATACGTAATTCAAGTCCAAGACAGTCGCGATGAGTTTGTGAACAGCTATGAGATGTCGGGCATTAAAAATGAATAGCGAGATCTTTTCTACCTGGACACTGAGACACATGGAAGCCTACCTGCCAGAATATGCTGTCTATTGTGTTTCCGAGGAAGCCTTCCCGCGTTTCGGAGGACAGGAGCTTGGGGCCCAGTATCGTCATGAACTCGTCGAAATCCACCTGCCCGTCTCCTGGAAAACATGGAGCAAATGCAGACGGATAATAATTAAGAGGAGTGTTAGCAGTAGGAGTGAAATAAAAATAAAGGCAGGTACGGCTGACAAACAAACGAACAAACAACATTAATCAGAGTACCAAACAAAATGCTGCATGAAGAGAAGTGGCATAAATGGTATTAATAGGAGTGAAGTAAACCGTGGAGTGAAATGTGAAAACATAACTCATAATCCTCCTAGAAGCTGATCCTTGCTAGAACGGCAAGGGGACAGACAGACAAACGTGAGGCGTTTAGGGCTGCAACTAATGATTATTTGTTAATCGATAATTAATCGGATAAAAAGAAAAAAAAACACTTCATTTCCAGCATTTTTTAATCAAACAAACGGTCTGTTGATACATTTATTTTTTACTCTCTAACATTATAAAATGGGAAAAATATTTTCGGATTAATTGAAAATGAAATATTGACGTTTTGGTCGTTTTTTTTCCCAATTTGGACTCATTTTTGACTCATTTCTGGGAGAGAACTACATTTTTGCGCAAGATGGCGTTCCACATGAGAGTCGCGCCACAATAACCTGGAGGACACACGTCGGAATAATCACTGAAAATATCAAGTAAATGTCTGTATTGCGAGTAGAACGCTGGTTGTTTTTGTTATTTATCAGCTAAAAACGAGTTTTGTCTGTAATAACTGGGAAGATTTGTCTGAACTGGAACGCTTTAGTGAATGACCTCCCTGAGAGAGTCGTGCGCGCTAACAAACAGCGTGTGTGTTTACATTGGTAAAAATGTCATTCGTGCGTCTCTACGCGATTACTTCCGTTTTTGTGACGGCAAGACACAGCACTGGTTCTCGTCTCCTTCTTATTCTTCTTTTCCGGCGGTCGGCGTCCAGCTAAATGCTGCTTTACTGCCGCCGCGGCTTTGGTTAGCTTACTGCCCCCACATTAGGGGGTAGCCCATGTACGTATGTCTGTAATAACTTAGACCCAACTAATCGATTATTAAATTAGTTGCCAACTATCTTAATAATCATGTTTAATCGATTTAATCGATTAGTTGTTGCAGCCCTAGAGGCGTTATTTACTGTCGTCATGTATGTGTTCTTAATGTCTGACGACTCTCTTAAGGAAGGACCTCAACTCGAGGCTTTCACTCACTGCAGCTCTCCATTGTGTGGCAGAATGGATGAATCATCAACCAAAGAGGTAAAAGGAAATAAACACAGACGTGAGACGCTTTCTTAAATGTCAGCACGACATCCTTTCTCCCTCTCCTCCTCCTCCTCCTCTACGGATGCTGACCAGCCCAAACAGGGCCTGTGCTACACGTCGTGCATCCTTCCCGCCTCATCAGAGCTCGCGCTCTTCCCGGAAGATGAATCAACCCTGCTTAATTCATTCCGACTCCGTATACGAGTCCCTGGCCTCAGAGACGTTCGTCCATCCGATAACATCGATTGGCCAAACTCACCTGCTGCCAACGACAACCGCCAGGATGCTGTAACGAGTCAAGAGTGATGGATGGGAAGTGAGGCGGGGCTGCCCTAAAGATCACAGCCGAACCTTAAACAAAGGACTGTGTGAGTCACTGCCATTTTCTTAACCTGGAGTTTGTCCACCAATGACTCACTGGCACCAAAAGTCGAGATTCAAACACCGTCTTGCTATCCACACAGATCCCATTGATGCTACGACTTGAAAAATGTCATTCATGGAATCAGTTGTGAAGGAAAGCGCTTCAGGGACGAGAACAAAGGCTCCAAACGAACCAGGTGTGGAAGTTTTTTGGAATCATAAAGCTCCCTAGAACAATTCGGATTTTGCTCAGGGACCCAACGACGTTAGCGCTGGAGGTAGGATTCAAACCTACGACCTCTTGGTCTAGACGTGAGTATCCTAATCACTCGAGCATCACCCAACGACATTTTGCCTGCAGCAACTTGGGGTCAACCAAGGTGGTGGTAGTGGTGGTGAAGGTGGAGGAAGTCTAGTGGTTAGGGTACTTGTCTCCAAACCAAGGGGTTGTGGGTTTGAAACCCTACCTCATCCCACCTGATGATTAATAAATAAAGCAGATGTCTATCGTGTTTCGACAGAAGATAAAAATACTGTTAAAAAAAGATCCAATGAGGTTTTTCAGCTGTGGGTCAACTTACGGACAGAAGGGGTTCTGGGTTCATATCCTACCTCCAGCACTACCATCTTCAGGCCCCTGAGCAAGACCCTTAACCCTGAGTTACCACAGAGGGACTCTAATCGAAATATGCAAATAGCTCTGGATGAGATTGTCTCCTTAAATGCCATAAAAGGTAACAATTTTCTCCGACTGCCACCCACACACAGCGCCCAAAGTGAGTGCTGGGAGATCACATAGAGCAGGAGTAAATGAGTATAGAGCCGTGCGGTAATGATAGTTCGCTAGCTCAGGCCATCGTCTCCCTCCCTGTGCACGGCCTTCATGCTTTTTCATTACACACCCTGTTAACTTTCCGATATACAGAAAAAAGCATCACCTTAGCGTCCGCCGTCGCTCAGGTTACGCTTACTCCCGGTTCTGGAGGCTAAGCGCAGACGTAATGAAGCAAATAGCTGTGGGAATAAGACCCCCGCTCCGAGGGCTGATGTGCTTATAAGAGAAACGCCGGCAGCAAACAGGTCCCGCCATCTACGACCCACTACGCCCCGAATGCTCGCACTGTGGGCTGGTTATGAATAAGACATGGACTGTAGTGCATGTAAACACTCAGTGTGTGAGTTGAGTCGTACGTGACTCACACAGGACAGTTTAACCTAATGAAAACTCAGCCTGCACACTGCACGGCTTTGTATAGAAATAACGCAGTTAATACTGCTGAAATCTAGAGGACGCACCTGACGCGGTGGTCTCAAGTTGTGTTTTTATGCATTTAAGACCCCAACAACCTCAAAGGGGTCAGTCGTAATCCGTCTTGTCCTCTTCAGAGGTCTGGACATTTGAGTAATGTGGATGAAATGAGCCTGAATCCCACATTAAATTCTCTACCGGATGAGCTGGGCTGGTTCTACAGACGCCTTGTCATGTGGAACCTAGCATAGACCCCTTAAAAACCATAGTCAGACACCCCAAACCGCCCGCATATTGATAGCGGCTCCCTGACGCCCACAAATGAGATAAAACATCCCGGAAATCTAGAGCTAAGAAGCTATAGATTCTGGATACCTCCCAGATACCTTCGGGATACATTTACACACATTTACATACACACTTCAATTGCATGAATTCAATCCGTTGTGGCCCAGAAGAGAATGCAGGCTCCTTCTGAGTTCTGGTTCCTCTATAGGTCTCTACCTATTTGTGACTCTCCACGGCAAAACCAGTCGCTTGTCGCAACGGAGGTTTCCGAGAAAAACGAGCGTTTATGTTTATTTTGGTTTTAGTGTTTTGAAACAGTGGAAGGTCTATACTGTACTGTTGTGATAAATTTGGCTGAAGTTTCTTTCCATCCTAAAACGTGACTTTGAGGTGAAGAATTCAATTTGTTAAGAATGTTCAAAGTTTCTGTTTTGACCGCTTCTACCCAATATTTACGCCGTAAATCTGGTTGATTTAGCGGAAGATATTGTCTGAATCCATCTGCCTCCCCGAAGTTCAGTTAACCTAACGCAGGTAGGCTATCCTTGGCTGTGAATGCAGCGAGGCTAGCCGTGAAATGTAAACGTAGCCACGCATCAAGCATTCGTTGCTTGTCAACTTCAAAGGCAGATTCGCTTTCTTCACTTGGCGGACAGGAGAAACCCGACCTTTGAATGTTGATATTCTGAAATAGTCGCCCCATTCATTCGATATAGGTATCATTTTGAAGGTTGATTTATGCCCTTTCATGAAAACATAATTGGAAGTTTGCGATAAGCGACTAGTTTTGCCATGAAGAGTCACAATTATACTAAAGTAGCCATGGGCCGGTTTCCAGTTTCGGGATAGGCATTGGTTTGAAAAAGTAAAAGTTTTAAAACTGTTACGTTTTCCATCAAACAGTTCCTGAAGTATATACTGCCTTTTAAAACTCATAAAAACAAGAAATTGCAGGAACTCTCAGACTGCATGATTTTAAGGTTTTTAAAATTACTGACAAAGGCCTCAGATCGCAAGACTCCACACATTACAGTAGTGCTTTTAGTCGTTTTTACTCACAGTATTGTGCTTGTGATTTGTAATGGAGACTTAAGCTCGAAGACATCTCATTATTAATAACACAAACATTTCCAGAAACAGTTAATTAAACAAAATTTAGCAATAATTGAAAATGAAACGAGCAGGGATTTATACACGCTGCCAAAAAACAGTCAGAAGATTATTGGAACGTTAATAAAAATGCCACATTAATTGGCTAAAAGTCACAATCTTCAGCTAATAAACCCAAATGAAATAATATAAATCGCAGACTGTAATTTGGCCGAGGTGGGAAGTGGTTTGTTTTGCTGCGTTTTTTGTTATTGTTTTGCAAAAGTTTGGAATGACTGGAAGAAATGACTGAATGTGTTGTGGGTTGATTAGCAATTTTCTTTAAACGTTTGATTATGTTCTTGAAATGAATGCTGAAAAATGTTAGCTAATTATCCATCTCAATGAGCAGCTGTAAAATATCACTATCATCATAATTAAGACCAAATGAATAATCGCCAGTTTCACAACTGTTGATTTGAGATGTTCATTCTGGATTACTGTATTTTTGACATTTCGTGAGCCTTGTGTCCAAGAACCTGTGTAAGGTTGACGAACTACCATGAACCCGCAGCAGTTGATTTTTAGGTTTGATAGATCATGCCATCTGTTCGCGATCACGCCTGGCTGGCATTCGGTATTTCCTGCACCGCTGCACGCCGATCCTACGTTGCTAATTAGCTAATCAGTAGCATCGGCTGTGCTGTTGGTCGGGAAACTTGAATCTGTGCAGAGCGTATCCCATGGTGATCAGATTGAAAAACGCTGGATTAGATCCAACTTTAATAGTCGTGGGTTCGAGTCCCATCTCCAGCATTACCACCATTGGGTCCCTGAGCAAGACACTTAAGCCCAAATTGCTCCAGGTAGACTACTTTTTAATGCTTATAAAGTTTGAAGATTGGTCAAAACTTTATCAGTCAGACTGGTTAGAGATTTTCTTCATTAAATAGCCTGTAATTAGATGAAAAGATAAGCTTGTAAAATATTAGCTTTTAAGGCTGAATTGTTTGACTTTGAGAAACCATAAAATACAGGATGTGACCTTCACACACACGATTCAGGTTTTGGAACTTTTGCTGTATTACCGGGACAAGGACATGAGTGCGTGTACGTAAGAGAAAAAGGGGGACTCACCGTCCATGTCGAGTCTCTGCATGATGATGGCCAGCTCCACTGCGCTGGGCATGTATCCTAGTGATCGCATGGCCATGCCCAGCTCCTGCCTGGAAATGAAGCCGTTGCCGGCTCGGTCCAGCACCCTGAAGGCCTCGCGATTTCTCGCCAAACAAAACCAGCGTGTCGATCAGGCCCGAACTTCATCACGCTTTTTAAACTTCAGCAGAAAGTAACTCCACTAACCCGACCGACCTGCCGCTTTCTCCTGCACTCCAGGCTGCTGGGCGCCAACACACCACAGCGCGTGCCTCCTCTCAAAGCATCCAGGGAGTAGGAACGGGTGAAAAACTCACTCCAAAAACAAAAGAAAATTTTGGGATAAACTATGTTTTTAAAAAGGGAGGGAAAATGCTATCACTTGTCGATAATTACAATATATGCTCATAAATCACCAATCTGCCACTGAAGACATGCTTAAATGTCCATTTCGCCACAAAAGACACACTGCTCTTTACTTATATAGTTTTTACCGTAACATACACAAACACACGTAAACTATGGCCCGCCAGGCTATTTAATTGGGCCCACTGAAAATGTGCAAACCAGAAGACATTTATTTCACCATCTTCCTGCAACGCCCGTCATGTTCCACTAGTTTTACAATTATTGCTTTTAGCAGACGCTCTTATCCGGAACGACAACTGGAATTACTCCGAAATAATTTTACATACAGAGGAAGGAATATAATGCCCGGTAAAGTCGGACGATATGTGTGTGGTTTCTGTAAGGGATTCTGAGTTGCTTAAAACACTAATTAATAAATAATGCAAAAGCTATAGCCTGTTCTCAAAGAGTTTTAATTTCGCAATATTCTCAGAGTTGGGGTCTCGAACTGGTCTCCAAATAAACTCGAGTCCTCTTGTCCGAAGTCCATGACAAGACCGAGTACAAATACAACCGAGTCCAAAACAAGACCGAGACTTTAAAAAACTGTCTCGAGTACTACAACACTAACTGTAGACTCAACTGCAGACCACAGAATGCACTTCCACTGTTCTTCTCTAAAGTTCTAACAGGTTATTACCTAGAGAGAGGGTCTCGAAGACTGCGACAGAGAGTAATAAAGCTTCTGCTTCGGTTATACTCTACAAAACATTGCTTTTAATCTCTGTTAATTTAGGTGTGGCGTGAGAGAGGAAGAGAGAGAGAGAGAAAAAACTATGACTGGGGACAATGCGAGAAAAATATTGCAGACGTTGGTATTTTGCCGCATCAAACTGAACATTCCTTAGAAGCTATTTATAGTCCACACGGCCAGCAAAAAAAAGGAGTCTGCTTCTTCACTTTGAGGTTTTGACATCTGCTCCAGGGTAGTGGAGGGGGTCTGTACGGCGGACTGACGAAAAACGGGGCTGGTGCTGATGCATATTTCATAACCAGGTCCTTCTGAGAAAGGGAGGGAGGGGGAGAGAGAGTAGAGAGTGATTTTAAATAGAGGTGGAGTGTCACATCGCTAAAGAACACCAAGACTGCAGAGGCTGCTGGAAGAGCTTGACGCTGAATAATTTTTTTTTTGCCGAGCGATACATGAGTTTAGGCCGAGTCATCTGGGAAACAAGCGACGCTACAGAGCGTCAGCACGCCACCGACGCGAATTTTATCCCGGCCCAATTTCATGGGTCACTAAACAGCGGGGAGCGCATCAAAGAGTCGCAACACGGCAAACGTGTAATGTCTTTTTGTGCTTAGATCCTTTAGCATGATTCCAATTTGGAAGTTTGCTTTGGAAACTCAGTGTCACACTTGGCACAATGTGGCGCAGGTGATTTTGTTGGTTTGAGCATAGTGTAGTATAAATGTTTGTCTTTTTTTTCAGCATTTATTCCATCACTTTGTGGCGAGCAGAGGACTGTGGGAAATGTAGTTCTCTCCAAGACGGCCAAAACCAGTTCATAGTTATAGGCAAAATGAGTCCAGATCAGTTCAAAACTTCAGTATTTCTTCATTTTAAATTAATCTGATTTTTTAATTTTATAATGTTAGAGGGAAATAAATAGTAAAAAAAAAAAAGAAAAAAAGAAAGAAATACAGAAAAATTATTTGTTATTTGTTAATGGAAAAGCAAATCTGTTTCCTACTGAAAAAAGAGTAAACTTTTCAAGAAATCCACACTGTTAATGGGAGATGACGATGACTGATTTATTGCATGTTACACTTGAAACACGTTCTGGTTACACTTAGGAGAATAACTACAACCTTTTACACCATACGTCTGGTCTACTTTTTATGCTTCTTTAAATTGACATGCTCTAAACATGTTTGTTACAAAGCTTAGATCACTAAAGTATAGCCCAAAGACTTTATGTCTGCAATGTCTTCACAAGTACACACAATAAAAACACCAGCAGAGAGATGCTAACAGACTGGGCTGTAAATTTAGAGGAGCATTCATTCATATCCTAATTCAGCTAATAATGCATGAAGGCAAATGAGTCTAGAGTGTTTTGGTCCAAAATTCGGCTAAAAAAATATTCATTATTTAGTTAACATGATGTCAAATGAAAGCAGTGAAATTTCTTTATTCCATGTAACACTTTACACCCACAAGGTTATAAAAATATTCTGAACACTCTAGGCAGAAACCTTTTTGATGTGTTGTAATGACGGAAAATGCATGTCTGATGCAATGAGAAGCACTGATGCATTTAGAAGAAATAGGTGTTTCCGAGTGTTCTTTTGTAAGCAGACGGAAATTACATTTTGTGTTAATAGGCCCGTTCTTGCAGCATTAATTCATTTTTAAATGTAAGTTTTAAAACATCCAGTAGAAGCTAGTTTTTGAATCTAGAATTTTAAAGTTCACTGAAAAATTAGACGGTACTTTTAACAAATACTTTAACTGGTGCATCTATTTATTACTTTTTCTAGCCCAAGCACTCTATTAATATATTGAGGATCTGCCAATTTGAGAGGGCTATAATCAGATATTTGCATCCATGAATTCTTAATCAAGATGACTATCACCATATAGTTTTGTGTACGTCCTTCTTGGACTGAGTATTATCACAAGCAACTTTCACGCTCTAATTGACTGCAATTACTGTATAAATACTTCACTTGACTCCTAAACTATTGACAACATTATTGTCAATATTTTTGTCATTGTTTTGTGTCGGGCTGTTTATAGCATAAAGGCTAGTGTATTTCCTCACGTGTTTGGAAGGAACCGGAACCTGGACCGGTTTAAAAAAATCACTATTATTGGACGCGATCTGTAAGGAGTCCCTCCAGACGTTTTCCATCAACGCGCATCTGCTGACACACTACCCGACTTTTCCTTCCTGCAACATTTACATCCAACTGGTACATAACCCATCATCATATAAAATATGGCATCTCAACGAAAAGAAAATCTTTTTGCTTAAAGGAAAGGTAAGTGGCAGTTTCTTTTGATCAACTTTGTGTTAACAGCTGCTAGCACGATCTAGCTGTTGCTAGCACAGCAAAGGGATAGACTAGGCTAGGCAGGGTTGTAGAGCAAGGTTTAGGTGGGTAAACTGAGGATGAGCCGATGGAAGAGTGATGTGAAGGCTGTTTAGTCTTGAGTAAACTAGTTCTGGATTTACAAGAGGTGGGTGAACCAGTCAGCACACCAACAAGCTCAAGTATCAAACTTATGCGCTGTTGTCCGTAAACACTTTACACCTTGAGATTATATTTTAAGTGCACCATTTTGTTTGTAGTATGAACAGTTTTACTTTAACTTCACTTAAGAATCGTTACTTCCTTCACAGCCAATGATATACACTTCTACTGATAATTATGTTGTTGAAATTCCGTAACATGTTGGTTCATACTGACAGACAGGCAACAGCTAAACAGCTAATTATTAGAAGCGGTGTATCTAACGTGTTTGGATGGATGGATAGATAGATAGATAGATAGATAGATAGATATGGAGATAGATAGACATAGATAGATAGATAGATAATTTCTTTTGGACACAAGCGCAGCATCGATATACCCGCCATTAACATGGCGGCGTTTACACTTTTCACGCAGTAAGGCAGACGTCAGCTAATTAATTTACATCATATCCAGCAATGTTGTCAGTAAGGGTTCACTGCTTCCTTAATTTCCTGCAAATAACAGAGTATTTGGTTTTATGGCGTTTTTCTTCCAAAAAGAAACGAAGACGTTAAAAACGCCATTTTCAAGCAGATGTCCACACTGTTACGTGCCCTATCTCCAATTAACATCAACTCCCCGCTTCCCCAGATGGAGCGTGCACCATCAGCACGGCATAATTTTGCCATCAGTTTCACTGCCTTGTTCAAACATCTGGCGGAAGCAGCCGGTACGGGTTATTGCTTGCCCAGCAGCGGGGACGCGTTGGGGAGCTGCATTGTTCCAGCAAGTGTGCACACACATCAAAGCCGCTAGATTTATTTGTGTACATCCATGCTAGCGGCTCATGAATATAAACATAAGAGCCATCAATGAGTCGAGCCGCCCGCTTGCGCCCGAGCCTTGTTTGTGCGCGGCTATCCGAAACATTTTTGTTTTCTGCCGCTTTTTGGCAACCTCTTCGATGCTTCCAGTCTTCATCAATGAATAATCGCTACAATAAGCTTGGACTCTAAATTTGAGATTAGATTGACGCTGTGCATCTTTATGAGGCGGGAAAATGAGTAAATAAAGGCGCATAAGTGCAGCTCGCTGGAACAAAAAGTTCCGAGATCCAAAAAATAGAATAAATGAGGATTTGAAAGCAGATTTATTCTCCAGTACATCCTGATTCCCGGAACGGTGTCATAATCAAATCTTCAGTTAATCAAGATTTAAAATTTCTATTCAATCCAGATAATGCTAGCTCAGCATCAGCTTATCTAGTACGGTGCAATGTATTGATGCAATCAAGTTTAGGATCTAAGTTTTAAAAAGTTTATGGAAGATTTTGATATTGATATATATATATATATATATATATATATATATTATGACTATTTACATTGTAGATTCTCACTGAAGTAAAGGCGAAAATCGAACACATGAATTATGTCAGAACAAAGGTGAAATAACCCAAAACATGTTTTATATTTTAGATTCTGGAAAATAACCAATTTTGCTTTTGATCACTGCTTTGCACACTCTGGCATCCTCTCGATGAGCCTATGAGGTAGTCACCTGAAATGGTTTTCCAACAAAGTCTGAAGGAGTTCCTACAGACGCCGTAGCACCCTGTTGGCCCTTGGCCTTCACTATGTCCATCTCATGCCTAACCATCTGATTGGTTTGGTCAGGTGATCAGAGGCCAGGCCATTCATGAGCACCTATCACTCTCATTCTTGGTCAAATAGCCCTTACACTAAAGTTCATTCATAGTTTTGATGCCTTTAGTGAGAATCTACAATGTAAATAGTAATGAAAATAAAGAATAAAACATTGAATGGGAAGGTGAGTCCAAACTTTTGACTGGCAGTGTGTGTGTGTATAATTTTTATTATTTATTTTATTTTTTTTAGTCGCAGTGAATTTTCAATGCTTTTACTCTACAGATATTCTTGAGCGAAATTTACTTAAATCTGAGTATAAGACAGTACATTAATTCAGGGATCAAGGATAATGAGAAGTAAGCTTTCCTTTTGCATGAAGCAGCAAAAAACTTGTACCGTGACATGTTTGATTTAGGGAGCTTTCATACCTATATTCAGGGAGTGAATGTTTCAAATGACTTTTGCTTCGATTCGTGGTCACATCAAACCGAGACGCATCAAATTCTGTCTTATGATTTGTTAGAATTTTGCAGAAATCCCTGATCTTAAGATCAAAAAATGGAGCAAGTAGGACTGTTGATAGTACTTTCATTTATTGTTATTCTTGTGGCTCTACTGTGTTCAAATACCCAATATTTATATTTATCCCATTTTTACCAGATGCTCTTATCCAGAGCGACTTCCATTTCCAAATTTCACGGACAGATCCCCTGAGAGAAACTTAGGGTCAAGGATCTTTCTCAAGAACCCAGTGGTGGTTATACCAGAGGTAGGATATGGTCGTGTATCTAGTCGCAGCATTACGTGGTTACAAAGAAGGGCACGCTGTTAAGCCCCAAAGAGCCCACACAACTCATCTTGGTCATTATGAACTTGTTAAACGTGGTTTTACAGCTGGCAGCGCAATGTTGGCGACAGTGCCGAAGTTTTGGTTCCTGGATATGTTTGGCGATAATATACAGGGTAGCTGAGCCTTGACGAGTCTTTGATTTGCTTAACGAGTGCAATGCAATGCTGCAAACCTGAAAACAATAAATGACTATATGAGCCTGCTTTCTCCCATATCTGGATCATCAATTTGTCAGAACACTGTTGATCGGACAAAATGAAAACTCGACAAAATAATGGCTCAGTGCTTAACACTACCGCAAGGCCTTTAGTGTGTTAATAATTAAATTTTGAGTGCTGTTCGTTTATCCGCTCCCATGACCTGCGTGCTGATAAAGGAGTATTTCATAAGAATATATGCTGAGTCATAAAGAAAAAAATTAAGGCTTAAGCAATATATCAGAAAACAAAACAGTCACAGCTCTTCGAATAATAAACCTTGCTCCTTTACTCACAGAGCCAATACAGAACACCAGCTCAGGAATATAGTGCATGATAAAGCAAAAGTTCACTCCTGAATGTATTTATGAATCTCTACATGTAGTATGAACAGAATTCTCACCACCATCGAAGTTCTCCACGGGAGATGTTGGTTAGCTGGTCGCTATGCTCGCTGAGAGCGCTGCTCAGATAGTTGCCCTTGTACAGCAGCCCTGCCGTCACATGGTGGAAGGGCATCTTCTCCCTGATGGCAAAGCCAAGAGACCACAAATCAGACATTTACATTTATCATAGCAGCCCAGTCTTATACAGTTTATGAGGAGCTTCTGCATAGATCTGACCATTTAATAACTATTTTAGTGATTCGTTGATTCATGATCATTTTTACTTGAACAAAAGTAAAAATTCGCTTGTCACAATCCTTGACTAATCTACAAGAAAAGTTAATGTAACAAAAAATTATTCCGCTTTAAGGCTTCTTCGATGAAGTTCAATTAAGGGTTATTCTACGTCTTTGGCGTAAAAAGTTATTTTACTGATTTTTAAATTATGAATTTTATTTGTTACGCAGACGCTCTCCCCTACAAAACCATTACATCATTCCAGAATGATGAATTCTTTCCAAATAGAGCTATTCAAGTCATTTGATTTTAAAGTGCCATTTTGAAAGAAATAGTAAATCAAATAATCAGAGAAACAACCTAAGTAGGGTTTCTTCCTCTTTCAAATCAATTCAAACTCTGAATATATTACAGCATTCAGTTGCATTTAGGAAAACCGAAGGAGACATTGTTACCAAATCACAGGTCACAACAAGGACAGGGGACAGGGACAAGGACAGGTCATCTCGGACAGTGGTACTGCAAGGAGAATTCACAAAATCTCGAATCAGAAAATCACACTGGAATTAAGAGAAAGCCTGGGAAAGTGTAATCTGGTCCGAGAGTAACATTATGATTATGCTCGCCACTGCTTCGATGTATTCGCCCATAACTGTATCAAGCGATGCTCGATTATGTGATTGATTTTTGAACATTCTTTTTTAAATCAATTCGTATATGTACTACGTGAATGGCTACAAAGTATCGCCCACACTGACTCTGGGGTAAGCTGGGCATTTAGGAAATAACGCACAAATCTAAACTTATAATCATTATAAACCAATATAATAAGACAGGTTTCAGCTACAGGAAGGCAGTGATCTTAAGTAAATCAAGACTTCTCTAAAATGAATGACGGCAAAAAAGAGGAGATCAAAATAAGTTGAATGCAGACTCTGTGAAGTAGGAAAGTCATTTTATAGCAGCACTATGACTGTTGTGGGGCAGTTGGTAGCGTAACGGTTAGGGCGTTCGCCCCGTGATCGGCAGGTCGGAGGCTCGAATCTCGAAACGCTTAAAAGGTACCACTGAGGTACTGATGGAGCAAAACATCCCCACGCATCAACAGTTTCTGTGCTGCTCCATGTCAGCTCGCCCCAGTGCTCCATCATGATGAGAGTCAAATATCGTCGAAGAGGTCGTGATTGCCAGGGCGACTGTGTGCTGTGCTGTGTTCGCAATGAGAAATAATCACTCGCTATCAAAGTAATATCTAATTACAGTTAAAAGCTGAGTAAATTCACCCACACAAACATCCTCTTGAGGACAACACGGACAGGGAACCAGCAGGGGGAATCCTGCCACGCCAGCAAACACCCAGCCCCCGGCTAGAGAGACCGCGAGCTGATGGCCATTAATGGATTCCCTCAAACGCCAAGGCTCTGGGATGGAGCCTGAACGCAGTGTGCCAGGATCGCTTGAAGTGGCACTGGGGCACAGCCAGGTGCAAACCAGAGTACAAGCCCAGCCAATAGGAACGGCCCAGACTCCGATCAAACCGCTGAAGGACACCTAACCACTGTTGCTGTCGGTGTGAGAAACAAAGGTCCAGGCGGACTTAATAGAGTTGGGGGGATTATAAATCAGTCGTTGAAAAGTAATCAACCTCTAGAGTTCCGCTAACGTTTTCTGCATAAGAACGCAGAGCTCAAGATCCGAGCACGCAATTTATGAGAGTATTAATTTTACACATGGACATTAGGGAGGTTTAGGCTTATTTTCCATAATGAGTGTTACACTGCATTCTAGTTTTGCCAAAACAACAGGGTTTCTAGACGATTTGTCTGATTTTATTTGCAGACAAATCCTTTAATTAAAGAGGCAATCTCCGAGATGCCACTGAATAAAAACAAATTTAGTCTTGCTAATAATAACCAGTAACAAGAATAATTCAATAATAAACCATAAGAAGGGTTAGAAGAATTTCTAGCAGTCGCTAAGCACAGCTCTTACATTCCGTCGGATTGGGTCACTGCATTTTCGACTTTAAATACCGAAAGAAATGTCTTTCATTTCAGCATTAAAGAGGTTTTACATTGACCATTAGCGTCACCATCAACTACAGTCCACTTTGTGTTTTTCATCCAAGTGGAGTAGAAGGGGGTAATAAATTATTACCCAGAAGGATAACAACAGCTGAGCGGTTCAGGCCGGCAACGTTTAATTAAGCTAATTAAACTGCCTCAAGGTTCTTAAGAGGTACAGTCAATTTCCCACTGGCTGCTCCTCAGATCTGACAAAAAATGAACAGCAGCAACTCAAAGACTATATATATATATATATTACAACTGTACTTGCTTATTGGAAAAAAAGGACGTCATGTTGCTGAATGTCAGGCCAAAATGCAGGAGCAGGTCGAGCGTGTGAAGGTCTGGGACAGCGTCGCCGTTCCTCAATGCATCTTTTACAGAGCGTATGCTAACGGCAGTTCGTGGATCACAGCGCCGCAGGCAACTCCCGGGACTTCACATGTCTCCGAGCTAGAGGGGCGTCCTGGGGGGAAAGGCTTGAGGCAGCGTGGACTAATTCACCTGTCAACCTGCTTAAGAGCATCGCGTTACACTTCACATTTTGGCACGAAAGGTTACAGAGAAGAAGTTTTGCAGCATTTCTATGACAAGCGCTCCTGAAAAACTAATCAAGGCACTTCTTGTTGAAACAGCAACTGCAATTGAGCCTCAGACGATCGCCTCTCTACTCAGGAGGGTTAATGGAATATTATCCAATAAAGGAGTTAAACTAAAGAGGGACGGGGTGACATTGATCACAGGCACTGCACGGGTGTTCAGATAAGGACAAAACTTTCCAGGACAATTGAGCTAAACTAGACATGATACACTTTTTAAAAATTAATTCTTCACTGTGCCACGTATGGATCAATAAGAGGCAAAGCTGTTAGAATAAATCAAGTCTTTGAAATGATGAAAGAACAAATTTCAAGCACATAATCTGTATGTGATCAATAAACCAGAACTCAAACACAGACCGAACAGAAAAAGGGCAAATTTAAGATGTCATCAGTAACACAAATAAAATGAAAACGTTCAACCCTAATGTCCTTCAACACCGTCAAATCAGAAAACAGTTTATAAAGACAGTTTGAGGTGTTATAAGACAAATATACTAATCACAATCCCATAAGAAAAATAAATCACAGAAAAGAGAAAAATCCTTTTCCTTTCGAACGCAGCACAGTAAATCAGGTGTGATTCTTTTCTACCACCTCTAAACACCTTGCAATCTTTTCACTCTCCTAACGAGTCCACCGCTTCTGGCAGCGCCTCTCCTGCTCTTCTCACTCCGCACTTTGATCGCACTCCGGGAACTGCAACACATCTCATCCTCGCCCCTCCATCCCCTGGCCTCCTGGGCACCCTTGGCCTGGCTCCCCCTGACCTCACTTCCAAAGGGGGTCCGAACGACATTGACCTCCATCCCAATTTTTTGGCTGAGAGAAAGAGGCAGGCTTTTTTCCTCCCAGGGTTCGCCAGGCCCGACCGCCTGACTCCGCCCCCTCTCAAAGCAGCAGCATAGAGCGCCCGAAAAACCCAGGAGTTAATCTTTCAGCGGTCACAGGTAGCGGACGCTGGTGAGCGCTGGTTACTCCCTGGTGCCTGCACCTCCGTGAGGGGGGTCAAGACGACGCGGTGGGTTCATGAGAGTAGCCTGGGGACGGAGTAGTCTGCCGTCCGGAGAGGTCTGAGCGAGACACACAGTCTCTGCCCCCTGCTACCTCACTCCTGGAGACAAGTTGCCTGACATTTGTAAAGTGTGGTGGCGTGGTGAGGGGGAGGAGGAGGAGGTTCTCACAGCACTTTGGCACAGCACAGCGCTTCTGACTCCGGACGCTGGGAATCTGCGTAACATTAATTTGCCAGCCGGGCGCCTATAAGAGGAGCCACTTGAGCTAGAAGTTATGGATGGGTGAGCCATTATGGAGGAGCCATTACCGACGCCATCCTGTGCACTAGTGTGAGGGTTTAATTAATGATGAATAATGCATAAAAATAGTAGGCACACTTAAAATGATATTAGTACGTAAGTAAATCAAATAAATAGATCTAGATCTCGCATTTACTCTCTATGTAATAAGTGGGCAATTATTATTCTACATATTTATATATTTGTCAGCAGATAGATAGATATAGATAGGATAGATAGATAGATAGATAGATAGATAGATAGATATAGAATTATTGAATGTATAATTACTATATAAACATTTATAATTATTATAATTATTGATTTATTGGTACAAAAGGTACAGTGATTTAGTGAAACCACGCATGTAAATACTACTCCACAAGACTGCAAAAACACTGTCTGCATAGAAATTATCTACATTAGTCTGATCGTTTGGATGTAGAACCATTCATTTATGGTTATTAATACCACTTAATAAACGCGTGTACAAAAATGACACCGATGGTCCCTGAATTGCAGGAAAAAATGATGCAAGTAATCAAAATGCGCAGCCTTTAAAATAAATAAATATTAAGGGCAAAATATCAAATGACCGCAGTCCTCTTTTTTCACTCCTACTCTATAGAATGCTTTAAAGTCCCCAACTTAATTGTCCAATCAGAGTCGCTCAGGCTGCAGCTTCATTTCCACAACAGGTGCAGCGCGGTGGCGGAGCGCCTCAAAAAGCATCAGCATCAGCACCAGCATCAGCAGCAGCAGCAGCAGCGCGGGGGCTCACCTCCACCCCATCACACCAACAAGGCAACGTGGACATTTACACCCAAAGTTCGCCGTGAAATGGTAACTACCTTATGAGGCACTCCAGTGTTTAAAGGATGAACCTGTTCGAACTGATGCCGTTCGAGGCTGTACTGCCCTCAACGCGACCATAAAAGATCGCTCAGAACAGAGCGCCCGAACAGACCGACCCGTTTATTTCTCCTCAGCACTAATAAAAACGCCAGTAAACGTTTTTCCCCAACATCAGTCCCAAACATGTCCTAGTTCCAGTAAGAGCAAGGAAACACGTAATATTTTTTTCTATCCACCCGTCATCAGTCAGTTCCAATGGTCTCCGCCGTTTTCCATCACCATCTTCATCTCCACACCATGTTAAGTAGGAGATGTCAATTTCCTTAATTCGTTTTACACCGGTGAAAAACCCAAGATATCCAAATAAAAAAATCAAATCAAATGAAATTTGGATGCCAAAGCCGAAACAGAAGCGTCAGAAATCGCCTCCCAGCTTCCCAACTAATCGGATCCGCGTCCATGTGAGCGTTAACGAGGCGCAGCAGTTTTAGCGCGCAGCTTAATCAGCTTTTTAAGTCTCCGGAACCAATCAGCCGCCAGTTTCGGCAGGTGAGCAGAGGAGCGTGAGAGGTGACCATAACACCACGGTAGTGCGTCCAAACTGCAGTGCGTCTATTAATAAACACACGTACACACACACACAAACACACACACACACACGCACACGACGTAATCCGGAGCTCAATATTAAAGGCGCTTGCAGCTTCACCTTCACGCGTGTAGATATGCGAGTTCGACGTCACTGGGCGGACTAATATCAATATTTGCCGACATTTGGATATTTTTTTGCTCACCACTTAGGGACTAAGCACATAGAAAGTGGATTTGTTACAATAATTAAAGATTCACCTGTTGATACTAATTAAATGTTGGAATGGATTTTGGAATTTACTTCAATTTTGGAGCTGTCTGCTCATTTCATTTATAATAAGAGGTATAAAGATATTACTAATAATAATATTAATAATAATAATAATAATAATAATAATAATAATAATAATAATAATAATAATAATAATGGTGGTGGTGGTAATAATAATAATAATAATAATAATAATAATAATAATAATAATAATAATAATAATAATAATGGTGGTGGTAGGTAGTAGTAGTAGTAGTACATAATAATAATAATAATAATAATACAATAATGGTGGTGGTAGTAGTAGTAGTAATAATAATAATAATAATAATAATAATAATAATAATACGGTGGTGGTGGTAGTAATAATAATAATAATAATAATAATAATAATAATAATAATAATAATAATAATAATAATGGTGGTGGTGGTAGTAGTAGTAGTAGTAGTAATAATAATAATAATGGTAGTAGTAGTAGTAATAATAATAATAATAATAATTAATAATAATAATAATAATAATAATAATAATAAAACAGATATTGCACTGTCTTTGTTGGTTTTTATTAGACTAAGACATTTATTTTATAGGTTAAAAAAATAATATATTTTATACAGAAAAATGGTCCCAGCTCCACCTATATCACAAGCCTGGTGCGTCCACCCACCTGAGGGGAAGAGAGTGCAAATGTGTGTAATGATCTATGAGACACGTTCGTCCTGAGTATAGTAAAACTACTACGTGAGTACAAGTACCTACTATAGTAATACTACTGTGGTAATACTATAGTAACAACAATGACGCAGCAATATGCAAGCATTCTAAGAAACACACACACACACCGATTTGACAAAGAGGGTAGAGGTTACCAGCACCAATGTCAGCTCAGGAAAATTTGGGAAGGAAACATTAGGGTTCAAACAGAAGAGGAAGGAAGAATCACACCCTTCATTTGCTGTGGTCTAATCTCAACAGTGCAAGCCGTCTATGAAATGAAGGTGAAGGAGGGAGAGAGGGAGGATGGGGAGGATGAAGAGGAGGAGGAGGAGGAGGAGGAGGTAGAGCTCATGAAGCATCCCATATTAAATAAATGCTCCTCCTCACACCGATCACTCAGGTCGAGTTGCAGATGATAAATCGCATAAACAAATGAGCTACTCGCTTCTTCTTTTTTTCCGCTTCTGTGGATTAGTTACAATTAAGCCAATTGGGAAACCAAAATAGAACAGGTTTGATGACTTGCCTTCAAGGATGTGTGAGGAGACAATAAGCAATTAAAAAAGCATAAAAGGCCCAAATGAACGGCTTGCCTGCTCTCACACGTTGACTCTGAAACACACACACAAAGCATCTACTATAATAACTACATAATGGATAATTAATACTTTTCAAATAAAACTTTTCTATAAACGCCTTTTTCCCTTATGAGGACCAGCCCTCACGTACTGTAGCTAGCCGACAAAGCTACACAAATCCGACAGTTGTTAGGGTTTCCTATCCTTTAGGGAACAGGCAGATTCTCACAGCATGTAAACCCTGCCCACACACAGGGAGGGAGGAAGGGAGGGAATGAGAGCGCGAGAGAAATGTGATATTATGATGTGATAATTAGAATCCCCCTCAATTCTCAGTCTCACCGTCGTCTAAATGCTTCCACCAGCTGACTCACACACAGGAGCTGAAGCAGTGTCCAGTTTTCTTTCACTCACGCGCACACACTCTCTCTCACACACACACACACACACACTCTCTCTCTCTCTCACACACACACACACACACACACTTTCTCCATGAGCATATCACACAGAGGTGAAGCGGATTAACTAAATCTCCAAAGAAAGTCCTAAAAGTTTGACACGACGATACTGAAGTTCCACCCCCCCACCCCCCTGCCCAAAAAAGTGAAGTGCTCCTTCCTCTGAGAAGTGAAGTGACAGTCCCAGCAGCAGAACATTTTAATACTGGATTAGCTGCCGTATTAAAGCAGACCGAGGGTAAAAATGTTCGGGTTGAAAAATCCTGAAACTACCTGCGAGGGAAACCACAGCTTAAATCCATTTGATATATGGTGCGTGACCGAAAGAGCGGGACTTTGTTATGATGAAATTACTCAACAAGGAGGAATCATTCATTCTTATTAGTTAAGTAGGGCAACCCAATGCGGCGGAGCCCAGCCGCGGATTTGGGCCAGCAGACAAAACGGAATGCAGCTATGAGCAACATGGCTCTGGTGTTGAACGTTAAAAGATCAACCGTCGCATCAGCAAGTTAAATAAGAAGAAATCATCTAGAAACAATGCCTTGTTCAGGCGATGCAGCACTGCCTCATTCACCGCTACGCTAACATTATGCACGCACTCACCAATATTCCACCAGCGGTAAAGAAACAACAGCACTGCAGAGAAAAGGGAAACTTACCACACGCAGCAGTATTACAGTTAATGAAAGCCTCAGATGATGCAGTATAAAAATGAAACAATGGAAACGACTGGAAAACTGCTCTTTATGTGGTTGTCTGCTAATTAATTTGCATTAAAGATCCCATATTACGGAAAAAAAACACTGTTACTGTTCTTTGGACGTCCATTTGGGTCTGTTCTGCCGCTACACACGCCGTACGTTTGATAAAAGACGGTCAGTTGTGTTAGTATTAATTTACGAATGTCAGAAATCGTGTGCTTAAACGAGCCGTTTTGATTTCTCCCCAACTTCTACCTCCTATCTTAGGTAGAACTGCTAATATCCGCCATGTCTTCACACAAGCGCTAGCGTAGGAACCACAATGAAGAAGTCTACCGGCGGAGTACGGCTGCATGGATGGTCTGTTAGCAGCAGCCGTGTCGATTATATTCACGTGCGCTAACCACCGCGCCACCCCACTAATATATTCGACGGGATTTTTGTATTTTTTGCATGCGTACTTGCATGCAGCCATGTTTCAATCTTTGTGCTTATGCTTCGCAAAGCATTCTGGAAATGTAGATACAAATCACTTCGTTCTTAGGGCTGTGTAAAGGCACGATGGACCCTGCCCGTCAATCTCCAAAAGAAACGGGACACCCCACCTAACTAGGGAACATGCCAAATAGAGGGGAAGGGCTAAATGGTAGGGCTAATGGGGGAATTAGGACTGGGCCTAAAACTCATGAAGGTGAGCTGCCAACAAAGGTCAAGCCCATCTTGGAACAATGGAATGGAAGGGTTACTGATGCACAAATCAGAGATCATTTCAACGAAAATGGTGGATAAACCAATCTTTTTAGTATTAGAACTGAACCTTTGATCAGTGTTCCTTCTGATTCCTTCTCGTCAAAGGGTCACAGGCTCAGAAAGAGAGAGAAAGAGTGAGACAGATTGATTTTTACACCAAGATATAATTCATAATTCATTTTCAAGCAGGAAGAAATCCGCAACCAACGTAAATGCCAACTTTGATTTTTCTCTCTGGGCTGCCAAAACAACCCACGTTATACTTGTACCGCATCTACATGAAAATAAGTGAAAGTGATTTCAAGTCACAGATTTACGCGCGTCACGCTGAGGGCCTCGCGCCGAACAATTCGATATAAAGGCACTGCGAGGAAAAACCAAAATCGGATCGGTCACATAGAGCACGAAGGTGCGGCAAGATTGGATTGTGTGTGTCCAACCTTTTAGGTGAACCAGCGATTGTCAGAACCAGGTGGAAGCGGTGCTGACCCACTTTTCCAGTGCACCATCCAGCACAATGCGAACCCCCTGGGGAGAATGAGGCCACATTTCAGCGTGTGTCACCGTGTCAGTGGCCATCAGGCTGTCCCTCTCCGTCCTGTTCCCCAGTGCAACTGAGTCTCCAGCTTATGGGCAATTCCCAGCACTGCTGGGTTCAGCAAAGAGCAGCAGGGCAAACAGCAGCTGAGAGAGAGACATCTGCAGCCTCCAGCGTGTCCAACATTACGCTACTAAGATTCGGGTCCAAAATTGTTTCGTGCCAATATACATCTCTCAAGAGAGTCTATTATCGCACAGAAAAGTCCATATTGTCAAATGAACTGGCAGCCAGCTTTTTTGGCTCCATGAGCGGCCCCAAAGCCAGGTGGGAAGTAGAAAGCTGAGAACATAGCGCTCTCATTTCAGCACCATTAGAGTCACACACACTAAACCAGGAAGCCACTGTGAAATTAACCAAAAGCTCGGTCGAAACAGCCAATATGATTCAATAACGGACAAGATCTGCTATACCAGTGCGATTTTAAACGATGGAAACGGTGACAAAATTGAAATAAAATATTCAAAGCAATGCCTTGTATGTTTATGCAGTTGTCAGAGTAACGGTTCCACTGTTCGACAGGTTGCCGGTTCGAATGCTGGACAGGTAAAGGTACTCCAAGTCACTGTCCATGTCAGCTCCCCACTGCTTCCTCACGGATGGGCCACATGTCGTCGTGGTGGGTTCACAATGACAAATAATATTTTACTTTCAAAACCATAACAGACACCTAGTACCGCAGCCCTGTAGATAAACGCAATCCAAACAGTGCGAGTACAAAATGTGGGAAAAATAAGACAAACCTCAAGAGGTTTAAAGAGTTAAGTTCAGACATACAGTATGTCAAAGTCAACGTCAACCTGAATTTGGTTTGAATTTGACTAGAAGGACGTATCCGTAGTTTCAACTTGACTCAGCTTGTTCACATGAATTATCTGGGTGCAAGACGAACGTAAACATGACATCTGATTCCAAAACGACATGGGCGCACGCCACTGCTTATACTGGTTGGCACGAGTAAGCTGCGCGTAACTAGTTATTAATTATGCTAGCGCTCTATTACCGTGTGACGTGATTGAAAGCGGAGATAGCGTTAAATACCCAACGTCACATTTAATTACACGTCAGGGTCAATATCACACATCTATAAGTGGCACGTACCTGGTCCATTCTTTACGACATGCAACATGCTGTTAAATAAAGGTAAACAGGTTGAGCTGAAATACTATTCATTTGTTAAGTATATACCAGCTTTTGGCAGGTCTATATTTGCTCCACGGCAGGTTGTGTGTCGGCTTGGAGGTTGGAGTTGGACTTCAGGGTCGCCGGTTCAAGTTTCCAAACACTGCTTATCGGGCACTGCTAAAGCACCCACTGCTCCTTCACTGATGGGTCAAATGCAGAGGTAAAATTTCGTAAAAATGTAATTTGACAAACTTGTAATAATCATATTACAATAAAATAGCCATTTTTTAAATCAAAAATTACATTCTGAACTTAATTTACCAGGCAAGGAATTAGAAGATCTATACCTCAGGTCTTCCCAGGTCTATGTGAGGTTCAGTCCCCTGAGGTATGTTATCACCAGGCAACAAGTTGTAAAAAATTTTTTTAACTGATGAAATGTGATGGATTTCGTTCCATACAATACAGACCTGCGCTCGGTCAAAGCGTTTGCCCCTCTTTTGATTTGCGAGAGTTCGACAGATCATCCGCAATTCACACAAATCATTGTGAGTCACTGCAGCTCGTTAGTGTTTGAAAAATAAAAACATTATGCCTGTCAGAGCAGGGTTTCTCACAGATGCTCTGATAGCATTTATGACTCACGTCGTAAAAACGGAATTAGCATCGGAGCTCCTCGGCCGTCTTTCCGATTTCGATGCTGCACATGGGGCTCGTGATCACGTCTAATCCTCCGAACAGCTCGCCTCGTTCAGGCCGGCTCCGGCTCGCAGCGGTCATTATGAGGATAGAGCTCGCGAAATAAAACCATTAGCTTGTATGGTAATAAAATATGCATTGTACAGATGTCTTTAAAATAAAGTCGGAGTGAATTTTTAATATACTGATTCAATTTGATTGTGTCGTGCTTATTAGCACAGACGTCGTCACGAAACAGCTTTACATATATGCTAATAAGCTGCAACAATAAACTCCCTCTGTAGTAAATCTGAAGAAATCTTGAGGGAACACAGGCTCAAAAACACATCCCATCCTCCTCTAGACGACGTTGGGTTGAGCTTGCGCCTGTAGCTCCCAGTAAAGAACATGTCTCACCTTAATCGAAAAGAGGTATTACAGTTCAAAGGGTTTGAAGTCTTGAGTGGAAAACAGACATTGTTTCTGAGTCCGCAACAGTAGCAGGAACATCGAAGAGAAGCAATCCAATTAAAGAAAAATACAGGAGCTTCAGCGATCTGAATTTCCAGGATCCGACCATCTCCGGGACAGAGCTAAGTGGAAGCACAATCTGTCACTGCACTGCACTGGTGTCACCGCTCCAATCCACATTAAGCAGGGCTTTGCAAAACTGCTGCTGTCATTTTCAGCTATTTCCTAGTTGGCAGCTGACCAGTTTTAGTTTGGCACCACTCGCACCGAAATCTGCTCCTTTTTCTGGCACTGGTGCGCCAACATGACCGCCACGGGACTGCAGCTTGTCTTGAGTTCCCGCAGCTTAAAAGCAAAGCGGCGAATGAGAACGGGTGAGGACCGGAGAAAAGGACAGCCTGTAAGCTTGACCTGTAACGCTGTGGCTGGGGAACTGACTCTTTAGACGACTTCCTGGAAAGAACAGATTAGGAGTTTGCAGTGAAACATTTTTTGTCTTTTGTGGAACTGTCTGAACGCATTTGTAATGGTGTGCTTGGGTCACTCTCCGGGTCAGAAGTGTGTTGATGCAGACGCAGACAGAACAGCTGGTTAATGGTATGGGTGTTGAGTCAAAAACATGAAGACGAATGAACGTCAATAACAAAAAAGGACGGCCCACTTCAGGGGTCATTAAGGGGTCATTAAAAAAAAGCAAGGCTACCATGCTGGACTTTTTTCCGTCCAAAAATGATGAGTAGTTTTCAGAGACGCATGGCATGTCTGCTTGGCCCGACGGACAAGAACAGCACAAAGACTCTAGAGGCCGGATTACTGTCTGGACATGTCCATTAATTTCCTGAAACAGATCTGACACACTTTTCTGAAGCATCATTAAATATAATGCACTCGCTCACACTGCAAAAACACATGGCTGTCCCCAATGGAACAATTGGCGCAACGTCCATTAAGTCTGCAGGGAAACACTAACTCGACAGAATCTGTCTACGAGGGTCCATGTTGTGTGGATCTAGCGAGCTACATGGGTGTGCGTTTGATCAGAACTACAGCTCAGACATAGGTCCTGTAATATAGTGCACGTTAGCAACCAACACAGCGTACGTTAATAACTAACATGGTGTACGTTAGCAACTAACATGGTGCACGTTAGCAACTAACATGGTGCACGTTAGCAACTAACATGATGCACATTAGCAACTAACATGATGCACGTTAGCAACTAACATGATGCACGTTAGCAACTAACATAGTGTACGTTAGCAACTAACAGTGTGCGTTAGCAACTAACATAGTGTACGTTAGCAACTAACAGTGTACGTTAGCAACTAACATAGTGTACGTTAGCAACTAACAGTGTACGTTAGCAACTAACATAGTGTATGTTAGCAACTAACAGTGTACGTTAGCAACTAACACGGTGCACGTTAGCAACTAACATAGTGTACATTAACAACTAACCTAGTGTACATTAGCAACTAACAGTGTTGGTAGTGTAGTTAGCAATATGTTAGCAACTATGCTTTTAGGAACCCCCCCACTAGAAGCAAGTGAAAGTTTATTCGACCACTGAAGAGGCAGCACTGAGAAGAGTCTTGATGTTTGGTTTGTTATTCTGCGTAGCTGTGGGTCAAGACGTGAGGTCCTTGAATCTCTGAGAGGACAGATTTCATGCAGCCAATCGCGTCTCGAAAACGTGAGAATCTATTTCAATGCTAAGATGCGATTTCTCTCCATCGTGACGGCTAAACTAGCGATCTCAAAGAAACACGTTGAAAACGCGGACGTGTCCGATGACGCTTTTCGCAACTTAGCAACAACGGGCGCTAAGAGAAAGTGCTCAGGAAGAGACGTTTTGAGCACGTTTGGTGGACACAGGCCTTACAGCTGCACACGAGTAAGACACGATCAATCATTTGTTGAGGACCAACTGTGGATGAGGGCGTGCGTGCGGTTGATGATGCCGTGTGAAAGTCTGCCTTATTTCGGCCGCATTCCCACCATGGCTTCTTCCATTTCGTTTATATTAAAGCCATTCCGTTTGGCAGAAACCCTCATTTAATTCCCACACAAGGAGTCACAACGGTTACCTATTTCACTGCGGACCCTGATGAGGTCATACACAGCCATGGAGGAAAGAACCCAATTACAATGGAAGTCTTTACGGGGTCCAAGAGAGAAGGTGCGGCAAAATCGAGTGGAAGTCGTGAAAGTGACAAAGAGGGTGCGTTAACGTCGGTCTGTTCGGGGACGGAAGGGGGAGCAGACACCTTAGACGCCTTTTTGGCCAATTCGACCCCCCCCCGTGTAACAGACACATTCGCTCTTTAGCAATTGCAGTTGGTGGCGTAACGGTAGGGTGTTTGCACCGTGATCAGAAGGTCGCAGGTTCGAATCCAGGGCCGGTAAAGTTACCACTGAGGTACTCGTGAGCAAGGTACCGTCCCCAAGCACTTGTTAGCTGCTGCACTCCGCTAGAAATGCTCCGCCCTTTGCTCGACCCTGCTTCACGCTCACTTGACTCGGTGCTGTGTTAGAAATGTCAGGACTATGGCGTTATTTTCGTGCCAAAATATCTTGTCTTTACGCACTCAACTCTTCCTGCACTCGCGCTCAACTCTGCCTTCCTCATTCATCAGCATCGGCAGATATATACGCATGAAAAACTTTGGATATCGACATCGGCCAATAATTCCCATACCGTGCATCCCTAATCAAAATCTCTACAGGGTCCAGGGGCAGTTGGTGACGTAACGGTAGCGTGTTCGCCCCGTGATCGGAAAGGTCGCAGGTTCGAATCCAGGCCCTTTACCACTGAGGTACTCATGAGCAAAGTACCGTCCCCAAGCACTGCTCCCCCGGCGCTTGTTAGCTGCCCGCTGCTGCTTCACGGATTGGGTTAAATGCAGAGTTCACGTTGTTTCGTTGTGGTGCAGTGTGTGCTGTGCTGTGTTCACAATGACAAATAATCACTCACTTAAGATCTTCAAGAGTCACAAAGGTCAGAGAAGATCAGACGAGCAAGAGAGCGGTGTGGAACGTGAGAGCTGTAAAACAGTTTAAATGTCATCATGTTTCAACATAACTGTAAAATTCTCTATAAAAAGTCTTCTGTAGGAACAGTCATAAAAACGGGCCTTTTTGAACGCCAAAAAACACGACAGGCTTTTGTTGTCAGCTGTGAATCACAGCATGAATCAGATTAGAATTTCCAAGTAATGGTCGGAGGAAAAGAGGGCCAATTTAAGGATGGTATTAAAATCAAAACTGCGTCCACACAGAACAGGCTGCTTTTAATCTCTCGTCTCCGCATACAGATATACGGCAACGCCAAACCCCGACAACATGACCCACGCTTTTAAAACCAGTTAAAATCAAACCGCAAGATCCAACTAGAGACATTTTCGCAAAAAAATTGCAAATGTGGCTTTTTTGCGGCAAAAACGGTTAGGGTTTAGAGGTACCACATAATGAAAAATGAAAGTGTGTGATTATTCGTCATTGTGAACACACCACAGCACAGCACCACAACCAAATGTGACCTCTGCATTTAACCCATCCGTGAAGGAGCAGCGGGCAGCTAACAAGGGCAGCACCCGGGGGTACGTTGCTGATGAGTACCTCAGTGGTAACTTTACCGGCCCTGGATTCGAACCTGCGACCTTCTGATCACCCGTTTTGCAAGCGGCACCGTTTTTTTCATGCACTCAGCAACATTTAGACGCTGAACACAAAGCGGTTTCTCACAAATAACGAACGAGGAAAAACGGACTTAACTCGCAAAAACGTGCACTACACCGCTACAGCCCGCACGTTTTTAGAGTTGAAACGGCGTTTCTAGCTCAAAAAACTAGCAGCGCCGAAAGCGCTGAGGTGTAAATTCAATACATGATCACGCAGCACACTTTAGAGACTAGTTACTTATTTATGACTTCATCTAATCCAACTTCTTGCACAGCTGACACCGTTAAACAGCAGGATGTAGGAAAAATCGAGAATTTATTTAGCATTCAAAGAGGCACTAAATTCAATCCATCACCTTTTGGATCAAACAGTTAAAACAGCTTTTTGAATCTGAAACGCACCAAGTGTTCTAGGAATAAACAGGACGATGGAAAGCAGAAGTTGAAATGTGAAAATAAACACTAAAACCTGTGTACCATGTAAACACACCAAACTGGGGGCGATGAGAAATGGCTTTCGGGAGACTCTCACAGCAAAGAAAAATTTCCTGGAAAGACAATCAATGAAATGAATCAATGAAAATTACAGCAAAATCGAAGAGGCAAAAACCAAAGCACAAAATGAAAATAACACATTTACTCCCGTCCTGGAGACGGTGTAGTAACATTACACGGAAACACCTTCTGAAGGACCTACAAAATGAGATGTGAGATGGCGGTGCACATATCATAGCTAACCTGGGGACGTCTTAATTTCTAAAAGTTGCTCTTACATTGACTTAATTCCTAAAATCTAGCAAGAGTCTGAAGTGACCGCTCAATGAAACAGATACGGTGAAGGATATTATTTACTGTGCGGTTTCCATTAGAAGAAAACCAAAAGATTTCTGAAATGACCACAAAGTAGAGAAACGTTGACCAGGTACGGACCTGGACGTGGGGGAAAAGGCAGGAGTGGAGAAGCGCTTATGATTTGATGGATTCAAAAAAGGGCTTCAAATCCACAAATTCTAAGCGTCACAGAAACGTTCAAACTCAGGTTCGGCAGTAGAAGGGCGTTTAACATCAACATCCTGAGATATCTTTGGTCTTGTTCTTCCGTTGGAAGCGCGTGTCCAAGGGGTCGAACCCTCTCTCTCGGGCGCCGAACACAGCCCAGCTGGGGGTCTTGGCCATGTAGTCCGGAGAGGAGAAGGTCTTGGTGCCGTTGCTCTCCTCGTACTGCTGGACGAGCTGGTGGAAGCGCTCGTAGTCGATCCACGTCCACCACTCGCCGTCCACTTTGAACTGCACAGAGAAACAGTCGAGCGATTACGCGGAGGACAGAGAAATCACGGAATCATACTTGGGGCTTTGTTCGCGTAATGGTTAGGGAGTTGGACCCCGCGATCGGAAGGTCGCCGGTTGGAATCCCAGACCGGTAAAGGCGTGAGGTGAGGACCAACCCTGAGCAGGCGCCAACACACCCTGGGCAGGGCACACACACATTCATGCCGGCGAACTTACCTTACCAATTTAGAGTCGCCAATTAACCTATAGTGCATGCTTTTGGACTGTGGAAGAAAACCCATGAGAACACGGGGGGAGCGTGCAAACTCCACACAGAAAGGCCCTACGGCTGACCCCGGGGATCATATCCCAGGACCTTCTGGCTGTGAGGCGGTGGCACAAACCGCCGCGCCACCGTGCCGCCACCGGAACCGAAATGTCTAGCACAAAAACTGTAGGAGGAGTAGCGGTCAGAAATAGTGGGTGGAATAAAAACTGGATAACAATAAGTGACTGCTCACCGCAAGTAACCAACAATTTTAGAGAACTCACAGCACAAGTCTACAACAGCGACGCGCATCCTCATCTGCAGACTATGCAGGGTTCCCGATGCTTAAGATCTGGCGTTTGAGTAATTGAATAATCAAAGGCACACGGTGTGTAGCGTGCTGATGCTCCCCAAATCCCATCATTAAATCACTTATTTCATTATGGACGTGTTAAAGCAGCAGAGACCTCGCAGAATTGACGACTTGTTTGCATCCACTTTCCGACTGCCTCGCGGCAACTTTAAAGCAACGCGATCCGGCGCCGGGCCGCATCAATCTCCCGGAAAGCTGCAGCGGCCGCGCTTCTTAATTGCACTTCTGTGGAACTCCGAGGGGAAAAATAAAGAAACAGTAATGGTGTAGCGGCCGGCTACAGTGTCGAGAACCTGAAGTGTAATTTCACATCATCATATCTAGTGTCAAGTGCGGCCGTGTTGTTTCTCTGGCGTCGTTGGATGCGAGTGGGCAGCGAAATCAAATCAATGAGCCGAGTTTCTGACCGCGGCCTTGCAGCAGAGTTTAGTGTGAGAAACGGCTCTCTGTTAAAGGTTTTGGAGAAGCCCCGTGAGTCATGGCTGTGGCAGATGTAGGCCGAGAGCGAGTTCCGGCGCCGGGGACGGTGGCGACGACACAGTTAGGACTGATTTTCCCATTGAGCAGCTTTTTCAACCTGTTTTTGTGTTTGTGTGAGCTGCTCACACGGACACAGACCAACAGACCTCAAAGGCGGCCTTCCACCGGTTTCCTCTATTCCTACGCCAAACTGAACCATTACAACCATCAAAATTAGGGACGCACGTTACTATCGGAATCGGAATCGCCCAATATTTTCAGCCGATATTTGATGAAGCGTTTATTGTACGTCTGAAGGGTAGCGCTTGTGCCAGGCGTGTCCGACGTCAGATTTTATGGGCCTTCTATGTTAAGAAGTGGAACGTTCGCGAACTATATCTCGTCTTTTCGCGCTCAACTCTGCCTGCAACTAACTAAACTGCGTGTTTGTCTCACTTACCGAATGTGAGCTCGCACATGGGCCGTGTCCCGAGCCACGTACTGCCGCACTTAATAGTATGGTAGGTAAGGCGGTCTTATCATACTTTTCTATGTGGTAGTATGCAACTCAGGAAATAGCCGGGGTTGTAGCTCAACGGCTATCTACGCACTAGGTAGTGCACATGAAGTGTCGATTTGACTTGATACACCACACAGGGCGGGAAGTGTCTTTTTCTTAATATGTTGCGCACTTCTCCGCCCTTCGCTCGACCCTGCTTCACGCTCACTTGACTCGAGGTACCACTGAGGTACTCGTGAGCAAGGTACCGTCCCCAAGCACTCGTTAGCTGCCGCACTCCGCTAGAAATGCTCCGCCCTTTGCTCGACGCTGCTTCACGCTCACTTGACTCGGCGCTGTGTTGGAAATGTCAGGACTATGGCGTTATTTTTGTGCCAAAATATCTTGTCTTTACGCACTCAATTCTTCCTGCACTCGCGCTCAACTCCGCCTCATTCATCGGCAGATATACGCATGAAAAATTTTGGATATCGACATCGGCCAATAATTCCCATACCGTGCTACCCCTACCCCCAAAATCTCTACAGGATCCAAGGGCAGTTGGTGGCGTAACGGTAGGGTGTTCGCCCCGTGACTGAAGGTCGCAGGTTCGAATCCAGGGCCGGTAAAGTTACCACTGAGGTACTCATGAGCAAGGTACCGTCCCCAAGCACTGCTCCCTGTTAGCTGCCCACTGCTCCTTCACGGATGGGTCCAATGCAGAGGTCACATTTCGTTGTGCTGTGCTGTGGTGCGTTCACAATGACAATCACTCACTTTCGCATGGATTGCTATTGTTTTAGAAATTTAAATTTGACATTTTTACACCTTTAGCAGATATTTCTATCCAGAAGTGTGACTCTCTCAGGGTTTTGGTTAGGAGACTGATGGTGCTAGTGCTGACAGCAGAGCTGATACTGAAAATGGACGATGAACAGTTTGGCTTCCATACTGGAGATCTGTTACATCACTAATACAAAAAGGAGACGTGTGGAGAAAATTCATGTCAATGTGTTCATCACACTCAGCTCAGTTTTTGGCTTTATTACGTGCCACGTTAGAAAAATCAGACGTTTAGTTCCTTAAACAAAGCGTTAAATTAAAGGGAGTTACATTTTGGAGAGTATTAATATTTTCTGTAAATACTAGAGATGTAGCCGATTCGATATGTGACTCTGCACGGCAAAACCAGTCGCTTGTCGCAACGGAGGTTTCCGAGAAAAACGAGCGTTTATGTCGCGTGGGGTAAAATTTTAGATTTTTTTGTTTTTAGTGTTTTGAAACAGTGGAAGGTCTATACTGTACTGTTGGGAATACATTTCACTGAAAACCTTTTCCATCCTAAAAACGTGACTTTCTTGAGGTGAGGAATTCAAAAAAAGTTTCTGTTTTGACCGCTCTACTCCAATGTTTACGGTAAATCCACTGGTTGACTCGCGTGAAGATATTTCTCCGGAATCCATCTCCGTCTCCCGAGTTCAGTTAACCTAACGCAGGTAGGCTATCCGTGTGGCTGTGAATGCAGCGTAGGCTAGCGTAAATGCAAACGTAGCCGCGACCGCACCAAGCGTCTGTGAGTGCTACGTCGATAGTCAACTTCAAAGGTAGATTTCTCCGTTTTGAAGCTTGATTTATGCCCTTTCATGAAAACATCACTTCGCGACAAGCGACTGGTTTTGCCATGGAGGGTCACATATATATCCGATAACGGCTCAAACGGGTATCGGCGGCATTGGGCCGTTCTATGGAGCCGATCTGTAAACACGTGCACGCTCCATTGGTTATGCACGGGAAGTGGCACTGCGGTAAAGTAGAGCTGAAACCATTGTTCCAATAACTCCAATAATTCTATTACAAAAATGGTCGAGGCAATTTTTCTAGAATCGAATGAGCGCGCCATTACTCGCTAAAAAGCTCCAGTTCGGTCAAAACGTCCCCTTTATTACAGACACAAACCATATTTTTGCTGATAAATAACCACAACAACCAGCGTTCTACTCACAATTCTGCCGTTTATTTAGATTTTCCATCGTTTATTCTGGAACGCGCGCCCAGCGCTTTGTGACGCAGCTCCTGGGTGCGCACGGAGGATTGTGGAAAATGTAGTTCTCTGCAAAAGCAGCTCATTCTATAGGCCAAATTGGTTCAAAATGACAACCTTCAGTATTTCATTTTCAATTGATCAATTTTTTTTTCAATTTTATCATGTTATAGTGTAATCAATAAGAAAGAAGAAATATTTATATGTCTAAACGAACAATTTTTGAGAACAAATAATTTAGCAAATACATGTGTGTAATTATTACATTGTTTTAGTAGGAAATATTATTTAAATCAAGCATTTTCTTAAGCATAACAATAATCTCAGTCATGTATTCAGACATTTTAAAGCATTATTTTATGTTTAATAAAAGACTGTGACTGTATCGGATTTGTATCGGTATCGGCAGATATCCAAATTTACAATATCGGTATCGGACATAAAGAAGTGGTATCGCCCCATCTCTAGCAAATACACTACTGACGTACGTCTACTATACATTTCGGTATTTTCTAGAGATGGCACCGATCCGACACGTGGATCGGATATCGGTCTAATAACGAGTCGAATAGCTGGACCTTGTAGGTGTTTCTATGTTTGCGTATCCACACGCTCAGTTCGTTATGCACAGGAAGCGGCACTGCGGTAAAGCTGGTTTATCGCTCGACATACTGATACGACAATGAGCAGAACGAGAAACACAACAGACCGGTACATTTCCTTAACGACACCAGCTCTCGCTCGCGATCTCTGCGTTCCTGGCGGTTTTAGCTCTGCGGGATTAGGGAGCGTCACAAAATTACTTTCGTTTTACACTAATCGTTTCCGAGATGTTATTTTAATCATTTAAGCATATACCTATGAGTGTGTAATTATTACGTTGTTTTGGTCAGAAAAACAGTATTTTAAATCAAAAATAACTTAATAGTTAAACATTGCTATCGGACTGGTACTCGTGATCGGCCGATATCCAAAGCCCACGTGTCGGTATCGGAACTGAAAAAGTGGGATGGGTGCATCCCTACTATTGACCAGTATTGGTAACCATAGTATTGGGTCCTTTTAGTGTACGTGTACGTGACCTCTGCATTTGACCCATCCGTGGAGGAGCAGCGGGCAGCTTTTTGGCAGTCCTTGGGGGCGATAACTTGCTCATGAGTACCTTTACCGGTCCGGCGACCCTCCGATCACAGGGGAATCAGGAACTGGAAGCTGTTCTGGATAAAAAACGTCTACCACAGACTAAAGTTTGAATGAATTGCACTCAACACGAGGTGCAGACGTTGACTAATGTAAGATCTATTCTATAACTTACAGTAGATCGACTTTTTCCCTCTAAGAAGCCCAAAGTCCGCCGAGAAAGTCCTCGCGGTTCCCACACACGTAGACTGTAATTGCTTCTAAATATGGCTCCCGTGTCAGCGACCTGTCTGGCCAGCGGCTCCTGCCGTCGGCCCACTTGCAAGCGTGCTGTGCTTCCGAACAGCAGTAGCGCAGGCTACACTTCTGGATGTGTGGGACGACCAGACGGCTCAACGGAATGCCACACAACAAAGTTACAACACAAATGCAAAAGCCGCTCTCGGTTTCTGGGGTACTTCCATGGCTGGCAGACAGGCAGATTAATATTAATATATAGTTTCACGACGAACACATAGAGCATCCTGTTTTAAAAACTTTCCCCTAATTCGCCCGTCCACAAATTATTCAGGAAAAACAGACAGATAATATGAGCGTTCGGCACTCCTGATGTTGCTTTGCCTTGGCATTGCTGCTTTTGCATTTGTGTTGTGGCTTCTGCAATCATGCTGTGGCTGTTGCGTCCGTGCTGTGGTTTTTGCATTTGTGTTGTGGCTTTTGCGTGGATGCTGTGGCTTTTGCATTTGTGCTGTGGCTTTTGCGTGGATGCTGTGGCTTTTGCATTTGTGCTGTGGCTTTTGCGTGCGTGCTGTGGCTTTTGTGTGCATGCTGTGGCTTTTGCGTGCGTGCTGTGGCTTTTGCGTGGATGCTGTGGCTTTTGCATTTGTGCTGTGGCTTTTGCGTGCGTGCTGTGGCTTTTGCATCCGTGCTGTGGCTTTCAGCAATTTTGTTGTGACTTGCATTCACACGTTGCGTCTTTTTGCCTTTGTGCGGTGGCTTCCGCAATCGTTTTTCCTGCTCTCGCACGTATGCTGTAGTTTTTTTTGCATTCATTCCGCGGCATTGTCTTTGTGTTGTGGCTTTTGCATTCTGTTGAGCTGTCTCTGCCACCAAAACCCTGGACTAGCACATCCACTCTCATTTCCTCACAGTCTGATGTGACCACTTTGGTCAGGTTCAGCGAACTGCAAAATAACACACTGTAAACACACGTAACCAGAAAACAAAGTCCGACGCTAAGAAACGGGTGAATACACGGCGATAAACGAGGCAGAAAGGGGGGGTTATTTTTTACGAGACGAGACAAACACGCTGCATCAACACCTTGAGAAATCTTGAAGAGTGTCATTTGGAGTGAAACGCGATCAATCCTACTTTCGCTCAAAGCGACGCAGATCTGTCGCTCGCTGGCAAGGTAATCGAGTCGGACAGGGGACGACCGATCAGAGGTGTTTGTCAGAGCGGAGCCGGTTTCTAAAGGCTGCATCATCAAAAAGAAGGAATGTAATAATGACAGGAGATGAAAATAAGATCTGATGCGTTTCATTTTGGGATGTGAACATTCTCTGCTGGGCGCCAATGTGGTTCGAGAAACAAACTGCAACGTGATCACAATCAAACCATTTAAAAGATGAATCGATAAGATGTTTATTACAAATCGGATTTGATTCTAATAGCAAAACAGAAGTATAATAAGCATCAAAAATGCATCAAAAAGCCACAGAGGAGACAGAAGCGGCGATCGGAGTCAGCGTCAGAGCTGAAATTCCCCTTCGCGCTTGATCATTTAGAGAAGTCGCTTTTAAAAGAGGTTTCGGCCATTTCCGGGGATGTGGAATGAACGCGTGTGGAGCTTTACCTTTTTGTGGGCTAGCAGCAGGCAGTTGGAGTGCTCGTGTTCGGACGCGATGTCGTAGTCCGGCAGGAGGTTCGCAAGCTGCTGTACGAAGTGGACCACCTCCTCGTGCCAGGGAACGTTGGCCATGGTCAAGCTGCTGGCCGAGCTCTCACCACAGTATGTTACTCCCTGATAGAGAGAAAGTGAAAGTTAGGGTTAGGACGATATATATCGAATCTGCTCGATGTATCGCGGATGGTGTCACGCACGATATCGTGAAACGAGTACAAATCCTCCTCACGTTAGCGTTTTTCGCGTTTGGCTGCTCTGCCCTCTCCAAGCAGAGCGTTCACCAAAAAAAAACGGCGGTGGAGCCGCAGTAGCGCACCCTGTCATCCTGCACTACTCAGATTTCTCATAGTTTGACCTAAGCCAAATCAAATATGCGAATCACAAACGGGGATTTCATACCGGATCGGTCGAGGCCCGGGTTAACAATGACCGCCACCGGTGCTGTTGACCTACAGGGTGCCGGTGGAAATTGGGACTACTGTTGGTCGACGGAGGAGAGGAGGAAGGCGTGTGCGTAGGCAGAGAGAGAAGAAGGAAGGCGAGAGTGTTGGAGATAAAGTCAGAGAGGCCAGACTGAGATGGTTTGGACATGTCCAGAGGAGAGACAATGATTACATACAGTAGGTAGAAGGATGCCGAGGTTGGAGCCACCGGGCAGGAGGCTGAGAGGAAGACCAAAAAGGAGATTTATGGATGCGGTGAAAGAGGACATGAAGTTAGTTGGTGTGAGGGTAGAGGATGCAGAGGATAGGACTAAATGGAGACAGATGATTCGCTGTGGCGACCCCCGAAGGGAAAAGCCAAACGAGAAAGAAGAAGAAGACAACATTTAAAAATACTTCCCCCTCACACTGCTTAGTCTGAGTGGTGGTCCCTGGGACAGAAGTAGTTGAAAAACCCTGGATTATATCATAATAACATTGTAGGGATGCACCGATACCGATACCACCCCCCGTGCGGTTAGTCGTACTCGGAACAAACTTCCCCGATACCTACTACCGATACCACATGTGGAATTACAGTACGATGTAGTTATGTTCATCGCCAGCGGAGGCAGTGTAAATGCCACAACACTTGCCAAATAAACTGTAAACTGTGCGAAGATAAAAAATGTCAGCTGTCTTTTTTTATAAAAAAAGAACCTTCCACTTCCTTTTCCAAAAAGTGCCTAAATCTGACATGAAGCACTGTCTTTTTTGATAGTTACAAAATGTTACAGAGCCAGTGTTTAAATATTTTATTGTTTATTATTGTTGCGTTTATGTTTTGATACTTATAGAACAAATAAATGGATAATTTTTTTTTATTTATTTTATAAAATGACATAATAAGGCTCAAGTGTACTTTAATTTATATTTTGGTTTTTGAAAGTGTTTTTTTGAGTTTAGAGTACTTGATATGGGTAAAAAAAAATTTAAAAACTTCTAAAAAAACATCCTACTTTTATTGTTTATTATTGTTGCGTTTATGTTTTGATACTTATAGAACAAATAAATGGATAAAAAAATTGTATCGTTTATTTTATAAAATGACATAATAAGGCTCAAGTGTACTTTAATTTATATTTTGGTTTTTGAAAGTGTTTTTTTGAGTTTAGACTACTTGATATGGGTAAAAAAAACTAAAAAAAACTTCTGAAAAACATCCTACTTTTGTTTATTATTGTTGCGTTTATGTTTTGATACTTATAGAACAAATAAATGGATAAAATTTGTATTTATTTTATAAAATGACATAATAAGGCTCAAGTGTACTTTAATTTATATTTTGGTTTTTGAAAGTGTTTTTTTGACTTTAGACTACTTGATATGGGTTAAAAAAAAAACTTCTGAAAAACATCCTACTTTTGTTTATTATTGTTGCGTTTATGTTTTGATACTTATAGAACAAATAAATGGATAAAATTTGTATTTATTTTATAAAATGACATAATAAGGCTCAAGTGTACTTTAATTTATATTTTGGTTTTTGAAAGTGTTTTTTTGAGTTTAAACTACTTGATAACGGTAAAAAAAATAAAAAAAACTTCTGAAAAACATCTTACTTTTATTGTCATTGTTATTAATAACAAACCTACTGAAAGTAAACACGGTGAAATGGCGCTTTGCCACTATGCTGCCCAATGCTGGAACCAACTGCCCATTAATATCAGAGCTGCCCAAACCATGGCAAGTTTTAAACGGATGCTAAAAACTGCACTTTTCTCTTTTGCTTTTCCCACACTTGAGTGCTGACCTGTCGCAATATTTTAAAATCTAATCGTGCCTGATTTTTAAATCATTTTTATAGAGCTTTTAATTGTTTTATTTCTACTTCATCTTTATTTTTATAAAGATGGTCTCAAAAAATGGTATCAGTGTATCCCTATAACATTGCTTAGTGATTTTCTGGCTACAGCATAAAAATTCCAGTTAAAAAGGGCATCCCGCTAGTAACTACGGCTGCCCGATGTGCGATCCAAGCTCCGTGTCCAACGTGAAGTAATGTGGAAAAATTCAAGGTATGCATCGTGACGCATCGAGATATCGAATCGAAAACTCGATAATCGTAATCGAACTGAATCATGATACCAGTGAGAGTTCACACCTGTACTGAAAACCCGGTACGAAGTAAGACGCTTGTTAAAATCAAGCCTCGTTATGAGTCTGTCCTTCACGGTCGGCTCTTTGACACTGCGAGGTCGCGGCTCGGCGTGGGGCATTAAATCGTACCGCCCCGGTGATAAACTGAGCCGTCCCGGCGAGGCCCGGCCCTATTCCGGCAGCGCCGTTTAGATGCCATTAGGCTGGGAAAAATAAATCGATTTTTTTTTTTAACGCCATCCGCGAGCCTCATCGCTCCCCCGGTCACCGGAGCCGAAGAGTCAAACAAATCACGAAGGGAGCTTTTATTACGCCGCTGGAAAACTTCAGGGCCACGAACACTCGTCTGGCGTAAACAAAGCGGCGAGGACTCAAAACGGAGGGCGCGCACGTCCTCCCGAGGGCAGCCTTTCCGAAGAGCGAAGGCAAATAATAGAAGCTGGAAAAAGATGGAAGCAATTAGGTTGCGCCTGTTTTTGTGTCTGTTAACAAACGTCTAATTTTCGACGCAAACTTAAATTTAAATGTTAGCGACTACCACAAGGGACGAAGCGCTTCCGAAATGTCATGCGTCCGAATGACATCAGTGAAGATCTTCAGCTTTTAACAGAGAAAAGCAGCTGATCCCGCACCACAAAGCAATCGCGGCAAAAAGTGGTTTTACGCGGGACTCGACTCGACTCGACGAGAGAGAGAGAGAGAGAGACATCAGGGTCAAAAGCAACCTCTTAGGCCGTAATTATGCTGCACCGATTTTCCTCCAATTTGAGCCCCAACTGAAGTCCAATTGATGGTCCAAACTGAGAAGTTGGATGGTCAAATGGACCTGTATCGTGTCAAAAAAAAAAAAAAAGTTGGGTGGTGAGAACAACTTCTCGTCGTGTTGGGAAGCGAACCAATGGCTGGAGCATCAAAATCAGAGGTGAATTGAAGTGAGCGATTATTTGTCATTGTGAACGCGCCACAATCAAATGTGACCTCTGCATCTGACCCGTCTGTGAAGGAGCGGTGGGCAGCTGAGATGGGCAGCACTCGGAGAGCAGTGCTTGGGGACGGTACACCTTGCTCATGAGCACCCTCAGTGGTACCTTTAGCGGTCTGAGACTTGAATTGGCGAACTTCCGATCGCGGTCCAACTCAACTCCCTAACCGTTACAGTACCAACTGTCCAGGCGGATGGAGGAGGGTGAAAAGAGGAAGGAAATGACAACATAATTGACACCTCTGTCTACCAACCGCGGTTTTTGATCTGGCAACTCCGATTTTTAATACAAATCCCGTGAGCTTCAGCGTTCAGAGCGCTAAGCGCCTTTTTATTTATCATTTATAACTACTACAGTATTAAGGGGTCCAAGCACTTGTAATTGTTGTGTTTCTATTATTATTAATAGAATCAATGAATTGAATTGAAGTGAATCAATCCATAAGCCAAAAACACGGAGCACTAAAACACTACATAACTTTATGTGATGTCATAACAGAGCTTTTATAATTTACATGAAATGACAGAAAACCACCCAATTCTTCTATGAACACTGTTAGTTTATCACTTTATTTTATACTTTCTACGTTCTAACTTGCAATGTCTTGATATGATTCATGTATTTATGTGATTTTACCTTATATGTGACCCTCCACGGCAAAACCAGTCGCTTCTCTCAAATTGTCAAAATTGAGTTATTATGTTTTCATGAAAGGGCATAAATCAAGCTTCAAAACGATACCTATATGGAATGAATCGGACGACATATGACTGAGATATCAACATTCAAAGGAGTCGGGTTTCTCCTGTCACGCCAAGTGAGAAACGGAGAAATCTGCCTTTGAAGTTGACTATCGACGTAGCACTCACAGACGCTTGGTGCGGTCGCGGCTACGTTTGCATTTACGGTAGCCTACGCTGCATTCACAGCCACACGGATAGCCTACCTGCGTTAGGTTAACTGAACTCGGGAGACGAAGATGGATTCCGGAGAAATATCTTCACGCTAGTCAACCAGTGGATTTACCGTAAATATTGGAGTAGAGCGGTCAAAACAGAAACTTTTAACATTCTGCTGGAATTGAATTCCTCACCTCAAGAAAGTCATGTTTTTAGGATGGAAAGGGTAAGTTTTTCAGCCAAATTTATTCCCAACAGTACAGTATAGACCTTCCACTGTTTCAAAAACTAAAAACAAAAAATCCAAAATTTTACCCCACGCAACATAAACGCTCGTTTTTCTCGGAAACCTCCGTTGCGACAAGCGACTGGTTTCGCCGTGCTGTCACATATCTCACTTTATTGTTCTACACACAAACACAGACACCGCTGATGGCCGGTGCTGTCCCTTTTGTCCTGTTCTTTGCGACTTAAGCTTGGACCCCACTTGTTGCCGCTAAATTCTATTTATAAATGACTGCAGAATGATGAATCTGAAATCCAGTTAATTAAGTGAATTAACTTAAATATTGTTAGCTAAACTCGTGAATTGTAATATGAATATAAATCCTCAGTCAGCAACAACCTAAGACTGTTTAGCAACTTTGGTGCATTAATTAATTAATCGATTAAAATGAACAACGAATTTAATAATCGATTAGTTGGATCTATGTTATGACACACCTACGTACAGTGGCTACCCCCTAATGTGGGGGCAGTAAAGCACCATTCAATATTTCATTTTCAATTAATGCAAATTTTTTTGTCTCTATTTTATAATGTTAGAGAGTAAAAAAAATAATTTTGAAAAACAGAAACAGTTTGGTTTATTAAAAATCCTGGAAATGAGTTTTTCCCCTTTTTACCGGATTAACATTCGATTAATCGGAAAAAAATAATCAGCAGATGAATCGATTATCAAAACTAAACGTTAGTTGCAGCCCTGTTAGCAACCGTTGCGTACATCGTACAGCTTTTATCAGTTTATTCTTCACATGCCGGTCACGTAAGTGTCCAATTTTGTTCTTTTAACACCAAGAGGATGCTTCCTGGCCGTCTCTCAGTACTCCAGTCCATAAAGAATAATCAGTAAGAGAGTCTTCACACCTTTCCAGTCGCCGTCTCCTGGACGAGAGCCGGTTTCTGGTGGCGAGAGAGCAGAAATGATAGCGTGAGGCAAATAACGAACGGCTCCACAGCGATTCGGAGACGGAGAGCTGCTCCATGAGCCCAGAAAAATATTCCAGTCGCACAAATCTCTGCAATGGGATTTATCAACTCGACTGCAGTCGGTGGTGTAACGGTAGGGTGTTCGCCCCATGATCAGAAGGTCGCAGGTTCGAATCCAGGGCCGGTAAAGTTACCACTGAGGTACTCATGAGCAAGGTACCGTCCCCAAGCACTGCTCCCCGGGTGCTTGTTAGCTGCCCGCTGCTCCTTCACGGATGGGTTAAATGCAGAGGTCACATTTCATTGTGATGCATTGTGTGCTGTGCTGTGTTCACAATGACAAATAAGCACTCAATTTCACTTCAAGGCCCTGCAGAGATTCCAGGGATGTGGAAAAGGTTCAGCTGACGTTCAGCTTCAATTAATTACTTTATCATTAAAGCCCATCACATTATAACACACCAACCCGAGGAACAAAGGATCTTTGTGTCAAGTTATTGCACATTTGCAATTAATTCTTATGTACTTAAGAGATCTGCTGCTTGGTTTATTCGAAGATGCTGAGAGTAAATTTGTTGAAATGAGTATTACGCTAGAGGAAGTCGATGAGGAAGCAGAAGCTCTGGAAAAGATTTTTTCTTTGCTACCGATATTTCAGCTGACAGGGCAGATGTCTGCTCTGAGTTTGATCCCGAAGACCCCTGCCCCGAGATGTTGCTGACTCCGCCGTAAAAGTTCCACCGAGTTGGAACTGCAAACTGGAGGCAGTGAGAAAAACGATCAGGCCTCTCCGTCTGCGTAAAGATCCGAACCATTACTTTTACGCTCAGATCGCTTCACGGAAAAGGAAGAACGTAGGACTCGCCTCGAGCGTCGGGCCTGAAGAGAGTAATTACAAACGTCTAAGCTCTCCTCGAAAAACTAGTCAGATGCGGGGCTTGTCAATTTGCCGGCTGCCACCGGGGCCATTAGGGAGGCGATGCGGTGGCATTAAGGCAAATGAGTTCTCTAACGACGAAGACTCTCTCGCATGCTGGATTGAAAACCGCCTAACAGTTACTACTTTTTCTGGACAGGTCGCTCTTGGAAAGGGAAAGAGGGAAAACCGGCGCAGGGGACTAACGGCTAATTTTTCTGAAAAATAGCTGGAATTAATAGCAACAGCTATAAACATAATAACAAGCACTACGTTCCTTTATTCCTGCCATCAAATAAAACTAGAGCTGCATTTCTGCAAGAAAATGCCAATGTGTAGACAGACAGACAGATAGATAAACAGACAGCAAGACAGACACACAGACTGATAGATAGATATACAAACAGACAGATAGACAGACAGACAAACAGACAGACTGATAGATAGACAACTAGACATACTGACAGACAGGTAGACAGACAGACAGACAGACAGATATATACACAGAGAGATAGCTAGACAGACAGAGACAGATAGACAGACAGCTAGACAGATTGATAGACAGGCAGACAGGCGGACAGACTGACAAATAGACAGACAGACACACAGCTAGACAGAAACAGACAGATTGACAGATAGATATACAAAAAGACAGGCAGACAGACAGACAGACAGAAAGATAAACAGAGAGATAGACAGATAGACAGATAGATAGATAGATAGATAGATAGATAGACAGACAGACAGACAGACAGACAGCTAGACAGACAGACTGATAGATAGACAAATAGACAGACAGACAGAGATATACAGACAGGCAGATTGACAGATAGATATACAAATAGACAGATAGATAGATAGACAGGCAGACAGACAGGCAGGCAGAAGGACAGATAGATAGACACACACAGATAGTTCGACAGACAGGCAGACAGACAGACAGACAGACAGAAGGACAGATAGATAGACAGACAGACACACACCGATAGATCGATAGACAGATAGACAGGCAGACAGACAGACAGACACACACACAGATAGATAGATAGATAGATAGACAGACAGACAGACACACAGACACACAGACAGACAGACAGACGCGCAGTACTCAATATGGCAGCCTTCTCACTGTCACAGTGCGCAGGCCACTCCTCCACAGTGCCGCCCACTAACAGCTCTTTATTAAATGAGGAACGCAAAATTTAACGTCGAACGCTTCATTTTTCTCTTACTTAACTCTTCTTCTCTCTCTGATCTAGATCTTAGCGTCGTTGGTAAAATGAAATTGGGTAACCCGTGCGGACAAGAGGCGATGAATAGCTTCTGGATTAATCACAGCAGCAGACTGATTGAGAACGAAGCACTGTGTCAGCTTCTGCCCCCGGGTAGTTCTATGGTGTAATTAAAAAGTCGTTCACTATCGGAGCATATTTCAAAGGCATGGCCTCAATCGTTCCCGTGTTATTAAAGCCAAGATCGGCCTGCGCAGAAGCAGAAGGGGGTTGGACGTCTTCAGAGTACTGGCTTTTTCATTTTCGGGGAGAACTAATGTTTCAGCACTGATGTGCCGTCCACAAATAAGCGAGTCACACGCCAGGCACTCACCCGTCCGGTTTCACGCCAATCTCTCTTACATTAAATACACTTTCTACCGTATATTTTGTAGAACTTCAAGATGTTATTTCAAGTGGGTCTCAGATTTCAGGTTTCAAGTCTTAGGTCTGGCTCACTTGAGGCCACGAACGCCAGAAAAATGCCCGATTCAGACGTCCGCGGACGGCCGTGAACAAATGTGTAGACAGGACCTCTCCACACGGACGTCTGAATCGGCCTTTTTTCTGGCGTTCGCGGCCTCGAGTGAGCCCATCACTGAACGTCCACCATTTTTCTGCTCATTATAGACAGACAGACTGACAGACAGACAGACAGATAGATAGATAGACAGACAGATAGACAGACAGACAGACAGACAGACAGACAGACAGACAGATAGATAGATAGACAGACAGACAGACAGACAAACAGACAGACAGCTAGACAGAGATAGACAGACAGACAGATAGATATACAAATAGACAGATAGACAGGCAGATAGACAGACAGACTGACAGATAGATAGACAAATAGACAGACTGAAAGACAGACAAACAGACATATTGTCTGACAGACAGACAGGTAGACAGACAGACAGACAGACAGACAGGTAGACAGAGAGATAGCTAGACAGACAGCAAGATAGACAGACAGACAGACTGAGAGATAGATATACAAATAGACAGACTGATAGAAAGACAGACAGACAGCTAAACAAATAGACAGATAGATAGACAGACAGATAGACAAATAGACAGACAGCTAGACAGAGACAGACAGACTGACAGATAGATATACAAACAGACAGATAGACAGACAGATAGCTAGACAGATAGACTGACATATAGACAGACAAATAGAGAGACAGACAGACTGATAGACATACAGACAGGTAGACAGACAGCTAGCCAGATAGATAGACAGAGGGATAGACAGAGAAATAGCTAGACAGACAGACAGACAGACAGACAAATAGACACTGGAGCAAATCTGAGCGTCCACACGGGCGTCCGTGAGCAAATGTTTAGACAGGACGTTTCCACACGGACGTCTGAATTGGGTATTTTTCTGGCGTTCGTGGCCCCAAGTGAGCCAGACCTAAGACTTGAAATCCGTGTGGACGTCTGAATCGGGCATTTTTCTGGCCTTCGTGGCCTCGAGGGAGCACAGACTGAACGTCCCCCGTTTTCCTGCTCATTGGAGCAAATCTGAGCGTCCACACGGGCCTCCGTGAGCTGCGTTCGGTCGGCTACGGCGTCAAATAAACGCTGCACGCTCCCTTTTCCTGGCGTCCACTTCTGCCGAAATCCCAAGTGCACCAAACCAAGAGGTGGAGCTCGAAACCAGCAGGACCTTATCCTGGAGACTAAGTAATCCTAAACTTTTAAGGTGGTGTAACTTTGAAGTCTTAAAAGACGCCCTCAGTTTCAAATCCGCGTCTAAGAACATTCAGCGTTTATTAGCGTACTATATTCATAATAATTATTAGTCTGTTCCACTGTGCCTTCATTTGAATCGTTAAATTCAGACTGCTCTTCCAAAGCCCCCATAATTAATCTTACGAGAGATTAAATCAAACTCACATCATTTGTTTTTCCACTTCATGACGGAGAGCGAGTTTAATGAATCTGGTCATTATCTGGCTGCCCGGCTAATGACCAAGACTAGAGGTTAAAGGGTGAGTGTGTGGCGAACGAGGGGGAGAGAGAGAGAGAGAGATGCTTATACATGCGAATGAGACAGAAGGTAGTGAAGGAGGAGCTGACCTTGACCTCGATGAAGTCCGGCTGGCCCAGCGCGATCAGCTCGGAGTACGCCTTCAGCTCGTCCACGTTCCAGGCCTTCACCAGGGTCAGGCGGTAGACGGTGCGCTGTTGCTGTAGGACCAAGAGAAAACCACAGAACATTTACTCGTTCATTCGTTATCCGAACCAATTAATCCCAACGGGGGTCACAGGATGACGGGATGACCAGAGTCTATCCTGGCAACTACGGGCATGAGGCGGGGATCAACTATGGGCAGGCGCCAGTTAACCTACAGTATATTGCATGCTTTTGGTCTGTGGGAGGAAACCGGAGCGTCCGAAGGAAACCCACGCGAACACCCTGGAAAGACCCTACGGCCCAGTCCGGGGATCGAGCCCAGGACCTTCTTCGTTGTGAGGCGGCGGCGCTAACCACTGCACCGCCGCCGCGCCCAAGCATGTCAGCTGGCCACTGCTCCTTCACGGATTGGTCAAATACAGACGTCTGATTTTGTTGTGGGTGGTGCACTGTGTGCTGTGTTGTGTTCACAACGACAAATAATTACTCACTTTCAATCAGTCAACGCAGTAGCTGGGATTCTGAAACGGTAAGACGTAGAAGAATTTCCGCGACAACTTCCACGCGTCCAAGGTATTTTCCGACGTTCTCATTTCCTGGTTTTGTTTTTTTTTTTTTAACTCTAGGACTTGAACTCTAGAACTCTTGCCTTGCTGACAGTCTGGTTTTCAACAGCGACTAGACGATCCGTCAATTAACTGCAACCAAGAGCGTCTCTGCCTAGAGTGACGCCTGTCAAGCGTTGTGGAAAAGTCAAAAAAAGCAGTCCTGCCTACATTAATACCCAGAATGCACCAGCGCCGAGGCCCCGAGGGGAGGACTTCAATGCAATTCGGCCGATAATGGCTACTCATCACTCCGTCCGGCTATTATTTCTCACTGTCAATCATCCTCTCTGGAGAATCGCTTCCACACTACGCTGTTCCCAAGAATAACTGGCCTGTCCGGCTCCTGCACTCCATCAAATGCGCTCTACCAGCCGCTGGAGGATGTAGCGGTCGCTTGTGTGCACACATAAAAGAGTAATTGACGGAAAGGAGCGAGTGATTGATTAGAGCGGCGCCTCGTTTTAGAGCTTCAGAGAGAAAGAGCGACGCGCTCCTCCACCCAGGGAGAGAGCGGCGAAAGTCGTACAGCTCTAAGCTGATCAATGCGCTCAACCTTTCTGCGGGTCTCGCGTAGCTAAATGCGTTTTGGTGGACACTCTTTTCCAGGTTCTTTTCTTAATTACAGGGACAGTCTCCCTGGAGCAACTTGGCGAGTGGTGAGCGTACCGGTGCAGAACGGCTGCTGAAGCATCGTCCAGGTGGGGGGTTAAAACGGCGCCGCGGTGAATCTGTAAAGCGGTTTGAGTGTCTAGAAAAGCGCATCGTAAATGTCACCGCTATGTTGCGAATGGCGTACAACTTACATAAAACTAGACCAGGTGACATGGCCAGAAGTTGACTTGAACGGACACTCTATGACAGACTTAACACCCAACAGCTAGTTGGGCCAGTCGGTGGCGTAACGGTAGGGTGTTCGCCCCGTGATCAGAAGGTCGCAGGTTTGAATCCAGGGCTGGCAGAGTTATCACGGAGGTACTCATGAGCAGGGTACCGTCCCCAGCTTGTTAGCGTCCTCCGCTGCTCCTTCACGGATGGGTTAAACGCAGAGGCCACATTTGCGTTGGGGTTCAATGTGCACTGTGCTGTGGTGTGTTCACTAATATCTCAGTACGCGTAAATACAACATTTCAGAATTCAAACACACCGCGGATCGATCAGCAATTACAGCCGCAAGGTCTGAAAGACTGGGACTCTTGTGAGACTCATTCCACAGTCGGCTGAACATGGCTTCTCCGAGCAGAAAGTCAGACGAGGCAAGGATGTACTCAGTATGGATGTGAGGCTTCATAAGTACGCAAACTTTGGTCAGTGTGACTTAATTTTTCATTTTTGCGACGATCGTTTCTCTCAATCCGAGAAAATGTCAAATAAAAATGTTTTTTAAAAAGCAAGACACGGCTTTTAATTACGCGCGGACACTCTCAGCCGGCATCTGCCTTTCCTACTACACTATCGCTCACGTGATTAAAGCCAAATCGAAAGCGAGGCATCGTCTGACGCCCACTCGCTTTCAAACGTCCTGTGGCTACCTGCAAGCTGTTGCGGAGAGGGGTCTAAAACGCGGGGATTAAAGTTCTCCGTCGCTACGACGGATTTCCGTCCATCGGACGCTAGCTGTGATGGAACAAGGTATCAGTACGCAAGATATAAAAATTTTGGATTGTCCGCTTCGATAGCCTCCTTATTAGAATGTTTATTATGCAGGCTCTCCGGTCAGTTGCGTAAACGCGAGCACGAGTGAGTTTGAGCGCTCGCGGCTCTCGCGTGGAACGCACACGGTTCAGTCAAATCCTCCCCTTTATTACAGCCGAAACCCAATAAACGGACGGAACTGGAGTGTTTTTGTTCGCGAGGGCGTTCCATATCGCGAACATGTTGATACAAACCAAACCGATTCCGAGCAAGGTAGTGAAATGAAGAACCGCTGAGTTTCGGTACCGAACACCAGGCACCCAAGGCTGCGCCTCAGTGGTGGAACCGATTTCTCCTCGCGATCAGAACTCCTGACCCACCTCTTCATGGTCTGACCTCTTCAAGCACCGTATTTTGGGCACTTACTTGACAGTTTCATGTATGTCTTCAGACTGACTGTGCTGTCAGGAGTGGAAAGTTAAGCAACTCAGGTGGCAGTGTCTCGGCTGAACAGCAGCTGTATGAATAACAGATTCTCTTGCTGGACTACAAAGCTTCTGGATGGGAGCGTCTGTCAAACGTCCTTGATGTACACGTGTAAAGCCTAAATATTGCTTTGTCGCATAACCGAGATTATATAAGAACTCAGAAAGAAGTGAGAAAAATCACACTAAACGCCGTTCCGTGTCCTGGCACGGCCTTCTGCTTTTGAAAGACAGACTAAAAGAGGAAGTGACCGCCACTCGAGATGCTCGGGGGGGGGGTAACAACGAACCAACCAACGTTAGTCGGAGACACTTCCCGAAATGGGTGCAGTTTTAAACCCGATCGCGGCGGAAATCCAGCAAAGCGGGCGTTTGCAAAACATTTGCCTAATCGCTCGACGTGCGGGTCGTAAAGCGCCGTTTCGAAGTGCTGCTTCCGCTAATGGAATCTAATGGAATGTAAACAGCGCGCGGCTTGGCGCCGCAGATTTAACGAGATCTTGGAGGTGATGCGAGGGAGGCACAGCTAAATCTGCATTTGCGCGGGCCCCTAATTATAGTAGGGGTGGGAGTGGAGGGGTCACACCTCGGTAGTAAGATCTGTTAGAGTGGGAATGTGACGGTAAATCCTCCAAATTGCTATATCGGAGGTCGGCTTTTCACACGCTTGCTGCAATCGGGAATCTTTATCTCTCGTGGATAATGCCAGCAGACAAACATTTAATCAAGCTGTTTGATTTAGTGTCATCTCAGCACTGCTGTACTCACTCACGTTCTCCCTTCAGTCCAACGGGGAACCACAAGGACGGCAATAATGCACATCACATTAACAGAAGAAAAACATCCAAGCCAGGACCCTTAGTGATTATAGGAGTCAAAGAGACGCGACTGAGCAATTCATCTTCTCCGTTGCTCCTGTTAGGGGTTGCCACAGTGGACGGTCCGCTCCCATTTCAGGGACAGTTCCCCTGAAAGCCACTTAGGGTTAAGGGTCTTGCTCAAGGATCCAGTGTTGGTAACGCCAGAGGTCAGATTCAAACCCAAAACCTCTTGGTCCAAAGGCGAGTGCCCTACCACTAGACCACCAACACCCGGAGATCTTCCTCCAACGCCAACCACCTCCGTGTCTTCTCTCACCACATTCATAAACCTCCTCTTAGTCCTTCCTCTTTTCTCCTCACTCTATCTTCAGCATCCTCCGCCTTCAAACCGTCCCACCTGAGCTGTAGCTCTAACGTATACCTTACTGGGCTCCAGCTCCACCTCCCGTCTTTTTCATCAGTGCCACCACCTCCGAAGCTTTCAAAATCGTCGCCCTCATTGTCGTCTTCCCGTTTAACCTTACTGGTACTCTTCTAGCACATTCCACTGCTTGCTCCTTGATCTAGGGGTATGATTCTCGCTTTGGGTCCAACAGGTTCGGGGTTCAAATACCAGAGGAGACTTCAAGTGCCATCTTGGGGGCAACTGACACAAATATCTGTTGACCATGACATGGTGGTCGTAAAGGCTTGAATAGAAGACAACTAGACTTCTTTCAGGTGAAGATGTTTCACCTCTCGTTTGAAATGCTTCTTCTTCTTCTTCTTCTTCGTCAATTTAGGCCCTCATGACCAACTGACAAATTTAAACGGAAACGGCCACTTTCAGAGGGCAGTGGTAGTGTAACCAGTGAAAGTGAGTGATTATTTGTCATCGTGAACACACCACAGCACAGCACGGTGTGACCAACGAAATGTGACCTCTGCATTTGACAGATCCGTGAACAATTAACAAGGGCAGCGGCCGGGGGAGGCAGCGCTTGGGGACGGTACCTTGCTCATGAGTACCCTCGGTGGTAACTTTACCAGTCTGGGATTCAAACCGGTGACCTTCCGATGATGGGGCGAATGCCCAACCGTTACGCCACCAACTCACATTCAAAGACGCACTGAGAAACTCTATAATGACCCTAAACCCGACCCGGGGATCGAACCCAGGACCTTCTTGCCGTGAGGCGCCAGCGCTAACCACTGCACCGGCGTGTCGCCTTCACCATTCTACTGTCCTCCCTCCACAGGAGAGTATCGTACTTAATGGGAAGATGCTCTTTTCTACCAACACAAACCAGCGAAAAGCCCGTTTTTTCATTATTCGTTATCAAAACCAAAATGAATAAATGAATAACGAATCGTTATATACTCATTTTATTTAGAGGCACGACCGAAGTAAACCTCTTTGTGCGTGTGTCTCTCGTATCCTCGCACTACAAATGAGTTCCTCCTTTAACGCAGGAGCACTCATAATTCCGTGTTACATGGGTTAACATTCTAAACCCACTCTCGTGCGACTCTGGAATAACAGCCATTTCGCGCGGCTGCGGCGCGGATAATTGGCGTCGGATTCTCTCCCGCCGCGTTTACAGCCAAGCTCTTTTTCAGGTCATTAAGTCACGCGGGGGAAGTGTTTTCTCCCCCCGCCGACCGACTGCTTTCGAGGAACCTGCTAATGAAGGCATATGAATCACCCGAAGAGAGGTAAGAGTGGCCGATTTGGGAACTCACGATGGGGAGGCGCGATGCCTGAGCTGTGAAGATCGGAACTAGGGTCACATTTCCCCAAAAATATATTACGATATATCTCAGCGTGCGCTACATACGATATACTGTAGTAAAACACTATATTGTGACCATCAAGCGCAAATCCATATGTTAATGTTAAACAGACGGCGTGTACTTCACTGTTGAGTTTAGCTTCTCTGCGCTCTCTCAAAGCAGACAGTTCACTCCAGAAAACTCTCCCAGCGCGTGTGCGTAAAAACTCATAAATGTATGCGAGCGTGCGCGACTCTCGCGTGGAACGCCATCACTCGCGAAAACGCTCCAATTCAGTCAAATCATCTTTTTTATTACAGACGAAACGCATGTTTTAGCTGATAAATAACAAGCAATAAATGTAGCATTTACACAGTGATTTGGAGGAAATTTTAAGGTACCACCGTTCGGTTCATATCGCGGTTTTTGGGCCACGGTCCCAGTACGGTTTCGCTACATTAATGTCATCTTAGCTCTAACATCGCGTAGGTTCTTTTCTATTTCTAGAGCTGAAACGATTATTTGAACAACTTAAATAATTCAATCACGGCCGAGGCAATTTTTCTAGAATCCAAGCTTCGCTTAATTCTTTTCACTCGCTAGAGCATGCTCCACACTTCCTACAAACCCTCGCGCGCCACTCGGCACCGCGTCCCAACGATGCGACGGACCCGCTTCCGGAATCACCACTACAAAATCTCGATAAATGAGGAGAGTTTAGTCTGTAAAAAAAGGGAGATTTAACTGAACTGTAGCATTTTAGCGAGAGCCACGTGCGTTCATACACAACGCATGCATGTTTACACAGCTGACCGGCGAGTCTGCGCAATCGACATTCTGACAAGTTCGCGATGTGCACCCACCTCCCGCTCGCATTTGAATTCTCATGGATCTGCTTTTTGGCGGGAAATCCGTCACAGTTGGAGTCGTAGCGACGGAGAATGTGTGCACGACGACCACGTATGGCGATACTGTTTTTAAGTTTTGAAGGTAACTGGACTTCTTGAAGACGTTTTTTCCAGATCTAAAGGTCTTCTGGGAAGTCCCAGGTACAGTATTTGTGTGTCAGAGTTTGGGCTCGACCCCTTAGTTCCAGTGAAAGGAACTCTAAACGCTACGAGTCGGGGCGTTGACACTACACCAGCGGACTGTGTGTTTATATTCTATCTTCTACGTCTACGTCTGGATGTAAGGAAAAAAGACTGCACACATTTGTACATTTTCTGTGCTGACCTTCTCTACGGAGCGCTGTAAAACCTGGAGGCTCACTCCGACTTGCTCAGCGCTACAGCGTTTCCGCCGCAGGACAGTTCGTAACCGCAGCACTTTTATTAGTTGCCTTTGCTCGGGTGAACTGGCTCCTTCTGAAACCTTCGTGATGTACTCCGTGTACTTTCTGGAGTCAAAACTTACACTGGTCTCTTTTCTTGACGCTCTTGATATCTCAGTCATATGTCGTCCGGTTCATTCGATATAGGTGACGTTTTGAAGGTTGATTTATGCCCTTTCATGAAAACATAACTCAGTTTTGAAAATTTGCGACAAGCGACTGGTTTTGCCGTGCAGAGTCACAACTGTTGCTTTATCAGTGTCAAACTGTATAAAATATAGTTAATGATAAAATATATAGAGTACAGTACAGTAATAACTTGGATGGCGTCTTATTAGGCGATATTATTGGCAGCCTATTTTGCACTGGAGGTTTGTCTTTTCGGCTGTTCGATATTTAAACCACTTCTGATCATGTTTTCCCTCTTTTTTATTTATCGATCCAATTATGACCCGAGGTCGGATTTGATATAGCCCGTGACTTCTGTCTTAAGATGCTCTGACATTTCTGTCGCAGCGCAAAAGTCCAGCAAGTGTGAAAGCAGAGTCGAGTGTGAGCGTCAAGGTAGAGTCGAGTGTGAGTGTGAAGGTAGAGCCGAGTGTGAGCGTGAAGGTACTGTAGGCTCGAGCGCGAGCGTGAAGGTCGAGTCGACCTAGTGTGAAGGCAGAGTCAAGTGTGAATGTAAGGGTAGAGTCAAGCCAGTGTGAAAGCAGAGTGGAGCGCGAGCGTCAAGGTAGAGCCGAAACAAGTGTGAAAGCAGAGTCGAGTGTGCGCGTGAAGGTACTGCAGGATTGAGCGCGAGCGTGAAGGTCGAGTCAAGCAAGTGTGAAAGCAGAGTCAAGTGTGAAAGCAGAGCCGAACAAGTGTGAAAGCAGAGTCAAGTGTGAAAGCAGAGTCGAGCGCAAGTGTGAAGGCAGAGCCGAACAAGTGTGAAAGCAGAGTCAAGTGTGAGCGTGAAGGAAGGATCGAGCGGAGCGTGAAGGTCGAGTCAAGCAAGTGAAGGTACTATAGGATCGAGCAGGAGCAATTTTGAACAGTTGAAAATAACGTCATCAGGGACCGTGGACCCTCGGCCACTTTCCCGTGATCAAATCTGGGTAGTAGTAAGTAACACTAATAAGAGTAGTAGTAGCGTTAAAATCTTAACGATGCTCGTCCCTACTTTTGATCTCTGATCACTCACTAAAGACTACGTCCAAAAGTCGGTTTCAGACTCAGTCTCGGTTGGAGACGTGCCCTGTAACCCCGACACTCACCTTCTCCCCGAGGGCTCGGAGGCTGTCCAGGAAACGCTGCCAGAAGTCTTTAAATAGAGGCCGGTCGATGCGCTTCAGACTGTCCTTGGTGCTGGCGTCCACGCTGACATAGAGCTGGGTGACTGGCACCAGGGTCCTAAAAATAGAGACAAACATCAGTCTGGAGTTACAATCATTTCTCCTTCTGCAGGCTGGTCGGCCGTCGGGAGGTGGTCTCTGAAAGCGAGCGTTAAGTTGATTGTTTTTAAAGATGAACACCAAAGTACAGGAAGTCAGATACGTGCTGAAGGAAGTAGTAATAAAACGATGATCAACGGCTAGGTCTAAATAGTTATAGTTCCTTCACTGAAGAGCTAAGCCAGCGACCTTCAGTTATCTTTCCCCGAGGGAAACAAATCCAACAAATCCACGTCACATCTGGCAACGGCGTTCCATACGAGAGTCGCGAGCGCTAACGCGCGTTTACATCGCTAAGGCCTTGTTTACACGGACGTCCGAACCAGGCGTTTTTCTGGCGTTCGTGGCGCCAGGTGAGCGCCGACCGAACGCCGACCGTTTTTCTGCTCATTGGAGCAAATCAAAGCGTCCACGCGGGCGTTCAGCACCAGCGTTCGTCCGGCTGCGCGTTCGGGTGGCATCAAATAAACGCGGCATGCAACGTTTTCTTGGCGTCAAAATCCCGGCGAACGCCAGTGAAACGCCATTGAAAAGCAGCTACAAGACGCAGCAAAAACGCGTATGGCGTTCAGAGGGCGTTCATTTCGAACAGGGAAAGTCGAATGTGTGCAGAGCGGTGGGGCGGGAGGACCGGGATTGGGAAACGCTGGGGTAGGGTGTCCCATTTCTCAATTAGACAGAGGGATGGGGTAGGGGGAAGGGGAAGGGGAAGAGGAAGGGCTAACTACCCCTTTCAAACACCGATTTTTCAGAGGGTCACTCCAAACGGAGGGGTGAGAAAACATCTCTCAGAATGCCCTGCGAAAAATGATCGACGACATGAGTGCGGAACTGGAAGAGACGAAAGTATCGACGTAATTTCTCAGTTAATTTTTTAAAAAACAAGTAAAACAAACGGTGTACTGTCTCGTTTGACTTTGTTTTTTCATAAACGCCACAGTAAAAAAAATATCGCTAGTGTGGCGTCGGTCGCTATTATACTTCTCCGGTTTGCTGGGGGAAAAAAATCCTACGCCAACATCCTACGGGATGGAAATACAGTAATATTTCACCGGCATACGTCTTCCCTGTTACGTTCGGAAGACGCAATAAACCCGTGTGATAAAAATGCCTCACGTTTACCTTAAAAATAATAATAAATGGTTAATGGTCAACAAAAATAACAGTGCTTTTGATTCATTCTTTCCAATTAATTAATTATTTTTAATTATTTCTTTAAGAATAATTATAAAGGGGGGGGGGAATCGCAACTTTTTTCCGCCACGCTGACTTGCTTGCAACAAAGCGGGTAAAAACACCTCAACTTTCATCGCAACTTTTGGATTTTAGAAAAGCTCCCACAAAATCTGGCAATCGACAGCTACTAGAGATGTAACCGATCCGATATGTGGATGGGTGTCGGTCCGATAACGGCTCAAACGGCTGGATCGGGTAACGGTGGCACTGGGCGGTTCTATGGAGCCGATCTGTAAACGCGTGCACGCTCCATTGGTTATGCACGGGAAGTGGCACTGCGGTAAAGTAGAGCTGAAACCATTGTTCCAATAACTCCAATAATTCTATTTAGATTTTTCTAGAATCGGAGCTTGGTTTAATCAACTCTGGTCACTACCTCTGGTCGGAATATTCGTACGAATAGAAGTATCACGCAGCCCTACCCTTTAGCGCCTCAGCTCTGAGACGCTTCTCTTTTAAATATCTCCCTTCCCCGGAGTCTCTGGGAGAGGAGCTAAAAGGAGGAAGTTTCGCCGAGCGGGACGACAAGCGACAGCTCCGTCTGCATTATTCATTTCGCTAATGCAGTCCTCATATCTCACTTCCGCTGCCATTTAAGGATAAGCCGTCACACAAGCTTTCCATTTGTTTACAAGAGGAGTGCAGTCATTTCCCGTCTAGAAGCGCGCACCCCAAGTTGAAAATAATACGACTCGGCCACTGTCTTACCTGACAGACGTTTCCGGATTGATCTCAGCGGAATGCGCTTTGTGGTGGAGCTTTTAGCAGAGGTTTCAGCGTTCGCTGTGGATTAAGATCGAAGATTGTTTGTGCACGGTGGCTTTCCTTTTATTGGCTGCAACCTCATAATAGATATTTATTACCGTCGATATTTCGGCAATACTTGTTTTCATACATGAACCTAAACTAGGAGTGTAGCGGTTAGAGATGGGCCGATACCACTTCTTTATGTCCGATACCGATATTGTAAATTTGGATATCTGCCGATACCGATACAAATCCGATACAGTCACAGTCTTTTTTTAAACATAAAATAATGCTTTAAAATGTCTGAATAC
>JAVGVS010000789.1:0-101023 GCA_032718565.1 Distichodus sexfasciatus
GTATATATAATGGAATGAGGATTGGCTCAAGCCTTTTGTACGTACGCCTTCTAAACGTAACAAGGAAGTGAGTTCGTTGACGGATGGTGAAAAACATTTTGGTCAAAAATTGCGGAAAAGTTGTGGTAATTGGTCAAAATGGCACGGTGGTAATGAATTTGCAGGCTTTGGCTGAATTTGTGTTTATAGTTGCTAAATTGTGGATGGTCTGATTTCATGCATGTCAAGAGCAAAGTCGAGGCATAAAATTACGTCTGATGTGACTTTTATTGATTTATTTGCAGGTCGACGCGTACGGCTTCATCACAGAACACTACCAGAAATACTCCACTTACTACTTTGAGAAGCAGAAGACGAGAGTGCAATTCTTCATCAACCACGACTACAACCTGGAGAAAAAACTGTGGAAAAAACTTCACGACGCCAAGATCCTGACACTTTATCAGGGAAATGAAGGACAGAGATGACGGCTGGTTTTTATGGAGAGAATTTAGTGTAAATATCATCAATTAAATATCACACCATTCACAAATGTATTTCTTGATTCAGCAACAAATGTAACACGTTTCACAAAGATAATTTATGACTTACAAATGAATGTAACTCAAAAAAAATGTTACACGATGCACAAATGTCAGTGCAGTTACATTTATTCACAAAGCGATAAACCTGCATTTACAAACCACCGTATATATTTGTGAATACCCCTATATTTATTTGTGGATTTTTGGGACCTCCCGACAGCGCTCGATGCACAAATGTGTTTTTTCAAAAGGTAGCCTATCATATGTCTCTACATCCAATCACATCAATTTAAGTTCGAGAGTATGATTTAATGTTGACAACATCGCGCTACATTCGTGCATTGTAGTGGTCTCTTGAAGGGAATTGTACGTTTGGCCAGAGAATGTTCAGGTTTGACTCAGTGTCAGTACCGGCTGCCCGATCGGTTCCTCGCATGCGCCAGCACGGGCGCGCGTGTGCACTCAGAGAGCCGACATATTGCTGCCCAATCGGTCCCACGAAGTTTGACCGCTTGAAACGCTTTACGGCAGACAGTCGTTTCCGGACCCGCACATAACAGACGGTTTATAGCAAAACTATAAAGCTATAGATATGTGTCTTTTACGACGGCCTTTACGACCTGGGACCGATTGTGCAGCAATATGGCGGCTTTCCGAGTGCGCATGCACGCACATGTTGGCGCATGCGCAGAACTGATCGGCCAGCAGGAACGGATCGGGCACTGACAGTCAACACCACGCGAAAATGGCTGGGGATGGATGAACCGCCATATATTTGTGAATGGTGTGATATTTATTCAATATTTATTCAGGGCAGTTGGTGGCGTAACGGTAGGGTGTTCGCCAGGCTGTCAGGCTGCTTGAGGAGAAAGAAATGGATAGTGTTTGTGGAGTGAGAGCCCGAGTCATGGCCTAAACAACTTCCCTTTCTTCACCAAGTTACAACCTTTCAAGGACATTTTATTCTACTTAAATACAGAAATACAACTCTCTAGTTTTCCTGGACAGATTTAGGCGTCTCAAGACTTGTACAGTATTTTAAAACAAATCATTAAAATTAAAATATAGCCGCTAGCAGCAACAAGCGGGGTCCAAGTCAGTGGGCAGTTGGCGTAACGGTAGGGTGTTCGCCCCGTGATCAGAAGGTCGCAGGTTCGAATCATTTACATTTTACATTTACAGCATTTAGCAGACGCTCTTATCCAGAGCGACTTACATTTCCTAATTTCAGGGACAGTTCCCCTGAGAGCAACTTAGGGTTAAGGGTCTTGCTCAGGGACCCAGTGTTCGTAACACCAGAGGTCAGATTCAAACCCACAACCTCTTGGTCCAAAGACGAGTGTCCTACCACTAGGCCACCAACACCCTATACACGAATCCAGGGCTAAAGTTACCACTGAGGTACTCATGAGCAAGGTACTGTCCCCAAGCACTGCTCTCCGGGCGCTTGTTAGCTGCCCACTGCTCCTTCACGGATGGGTCAAATGCAGAGGTCACGTTTCGTTGTGGTGCACTGTGTGCTGTGCTGTGGTGTGTTCACAATGACAAAAAATCACTCACTTTCACTAATATTGACACTAAATTCTCTCCAGCGGTTTTGGTGATAAATGCCAGCTGATGACACCCCGAAGTGATGACTGCCAGCAATGCTTTTCTTGTTCTTCTTGTTATATTTATCACAGCAAAACCTCTATTATTAACACGCGGAGTGATTAAACAAATCCAGCTGAATACTGGATTTACTGGACACGTATTACTAACTTGAGTGCCGTTTTTTGTAGTGTGTGTTTGTGGTTATGTTGCTTTGTCGGTTTACATTTACAGCATTTAGCAGACGTTCTAATCCAGAGTAATGTATTTACACTACCAGTCAAAAGTTAGGACACACCTTCCCATTCAATATTTTTTCTTTATTTTCATTACTATTTACATTGTAGATTCTCACTAAAGGCATCAAAACTATGAATGAACTGTGTAAAGGCTATTTGACCAAGAAGGAGAGTGATGGAGTGCTGCGCCACATGGCCTGGCCTCCACGGTCACCTGACCAAACCCAGTCGAGATGATTTGGGATGAGATGGACCGCAGAGTGAAGGCAAAAGGGCCAACAAGTGCTCAGCATCTCTGGGAACTCCTTCAAGACTGTTGAAAAACCATTTCAGGTGACTACCTCATGAAGCTCATCGAGAGAATGCCAAGAGTGTGCAAAGCAGTGATCAAAGCAAAGGGTGGTTATTTTCAAGAATCTAAGATATAAAACATGTTCTGGGTTATTTCACACTTTTTGTTTACTACATAATTCCATATGTGTTCATTCATAGTGCCTTCAGTGAGAATCTACAGTGTAAATAGTCAGAACTAAGTTAGTTATGGTCCTGATGTGGTTAATGTAGTTATGTGGTTTAATCCTAGGTCATTAACATCAGCATTAGCAGTTTGAGGGCATGTGTCTATGATGTGCACATACACAGACACCGCTGATCCTTTTGTGCTGCTTTTTGCGACTTTTAAGTGAGCGATTAAGCACAGCACACAGCGCACCACAACGAAACGTGACCTCTGCATCCATGAAGGCGCCGTGGGCAGCTAACAAGCACCCGGGGAGCAGTGCTTGGGAACGGTACCTTGCTCATGAGTACCTCAGTGGTAACTTTACCGGCCCTGGATTCGAACCTGCGACCTTTTGATCACGGGGCGAACACCCTACCCTACACCCTATGCCAACTGCCCACTGACTTGGACCCCGCTTGTTGCTGCTAGCGGCTATATTTTAATTTTAATGATTTGTTTTAAAATACTGTACAAGTCTTGAGATGCCTAAATCTGTTCAGGAAAACTAGAGAGTTGTATTTCTGTATTTAAGTAGAATAAAATGTCCTTGAAAGGTTGTAACTTGGTGAAGAAAGGGAAGTTATTTAGGTCATGACTCAGGCTCTCACTCCACAAACACTATCCATTTCTTTCTCCTCAAGCAGCCTGACTAGTCAAGCGTTTAATAAACCCTCTCTCTTCCTCGCTCATATTTTATCTTTAACAGCGTGCTCATATTCAGCCTGCAGGCCGCCTCTCCACAACCTCACCAAAATCATTTCCTCTTTGCAAATGTTAAAAGAGATCAATATGTACCTTCGTGGCCATAATTCAGAGCCTGTTCTTCTTTGATGTTGGTCCTGAGAATATTGCATGTGAGTTTAAAAAGTGCTTAGCAAGTTAATAAAATATTGCTGAACCAAAAGCAGTTACAAGGCTTTTTAAGAAAAGGAATTTACGGTGATTGTCCGTACTGAACTCATTCACATTTCCAGTTTCTTCAACACTCTTTAGATCTTGGGAATCCGTTACAGCACAAGTGACTCTTGCTAGTTCGAGGCTAATGCAGTATATATTGCATTTCTGGGGGAATTTGTGCTTCTTCATTCTGTAGAGCATTTATGAGGTCAGGAGTTGATGTTGGACGACAAGGCCTCCGTTGTTCACAGTCTCTGTTCCAGTTCATCCCAAATGGCCAGTTTGATGCGTGATGGTTAAGGAGCTGGCACCGTGATCGGAATTCCAGTCCAGAAAAGGTACCACTGAGGTACTCGTGAGCAAGGTACCATCTCCAAGGACTGCTCCCCAGGCGCTGCCCACTGCTGCTTTACAGATGGGTCAAATGCAGAGGTCACATTTGGTTGTGGTGCACTCTGTGCTGTGCTGTGGTGTGTTCACAATGACAAATAATCACTCACATTCATATATGACTTTTTAAAATATGAGAGGTAATTGTTTATTGCAGGTTACACCAAAAACACGTTCTTGCTTTAGTTAAGACGGTTAGTAAACATTTGAAGACCACATCAATAATTAACTCTTACAACTGCATTCAGCTGCAGAAACTTGTACTTTAATAGACCTACGTTACCTGGCTGTTTGACTTACTAACGTTAAGTAATTTTAAATAGTGTGGTGTATTTTTTGGTCTGATTTAAGATTGTAATTCATCGGAACTTAATTAATGCCCAGATGTGTGAAGCTTTGTACTGTGGTCAGGGGCAGATTAAGGTGTACATGGGCCCCTAGGCTACATTTTCTATTAGTCCCAACCTCCGGGCTTATTTTAATAAATTGATATTTTTACTGACCAATCGGGGGGCCCCTGGCAGGATGCTTTACATGGGGGCTCCTAGGCTTCAGTCATATCAAGCCTGTGCGTTAATCCGCACCTGACTGTGTGTCTTGGGTTAGAGGCTTTAAGTTTTAAAATCTCAAAAGTATTTCATGACATTTTTGTCATGATATTGGTCAGTAAAGTTGTCAACAAGTAACATGATAAATAACTACTGAACATTAAAGTAAACTGACAGATAACAGTGTAAAATGTGGAGTAATTTTTGTTGTTTGGAGTATAATTTGAAGCTTAAGAGTGTACTGTAACTATTTATTAGAAGAATACTTAGGGTCCAAGCATAATTCATTATTTTATATATATAATTATACGATGCCACTATTTGAACAATAAGGAGCACTAAAAATGCTACATGAAGGTATGCAGTCTGATTCTTTATTGCTTGTCTCAAGAGCCGTACGTCTGATATTGCTTAATTTGGTACAAACAGTAAGAACTAGGATATGGTCTTGATATGATTAATGTGATTTAATCCTACGTCATTAATATCAGCATCAGCAGTGTGTGGGTGTGTATCTATGACGTACACATACACAGACCCTACTGATAATCACTGCTGACCATTTTGTGCTGCTTTTTGCGACTTTTGCTTGGATCTGCTTGTGACTATATTTTATTTGATTTTTTTTAGCTACTGTACAAGCCTTGAGACACCTACATATTTCTAGAAAAAACTAGACAGTGATTTATTACAACATGTACAACCATACATATAAATACCATTCGTCAAAACGACATTAAAAACACATTAAAATCTGGCTCTTTGGAAGCAAAAATTTAAAGAAATTGTTTTGTTCAAGACTTTTGCACATTATTTTATGTTTGCAAATCTCAAGCATAGATGGTGTGTGTTACAGTTGAGGTAAATAATTAATAATAGTTGTGTTAAAGATTTACCAGGTTTGTGTCAGTGCTGCTGAGAATTCTTATACTTAGAATTAAAATGGTATATCATTAATATTCTGATCATATGATAGGCATGATATAAATATTAGTATATAAATGTATAAAAAAGTATTACAGTGATTTAGGTTTAAAGGTTTGTCATAAGCAGCTAGAATTCCAGCTGTATTCTCTCGAGGATCGCACGTCTCTCATTGAAGGGGTTAAAAGATGAAAAGCAAGAAACTTCCGACTTGATCAAAAGCCTGTTTCACAAGTAAACATGTAGGTGCTTTCCACTGCAGCTGAGAGAGAAAATGAAACTGAAGCCGACAGTGAAAAGTCTCGTTCGGCTCTCACACACAACAAGGGCTTTTAAAGAGCTTTAAAGGAACATTTACAATATTTGCCGAAGAGGAATCAGAACGTAAGTGACATGCTGATCCACTGCACTGCATATTAATAATATCACTGGTCTTAGTGAAGTGAGACGTGACAGTTTTTGTTAAAAGGCTCAGTCACAATGATTACACAAACTCTGGCATTGACTCAAACGTTGTGACGCAAAATGTTTTTGTTGCTGCATTTGTCATTAATCGTCTTATGGCGTGAAAACATACTTTGTGAACAGATGTTTAGGTAAAGTGTGAGTTCAGTCCATATGGAAGTGTTTATCGTAGTTTTGGTTGTTTAAGTAGAGCACTGGGAAGTAAGTAACAGCACATGTGGAACTACACCAGTATCAAAATTTTCTTTACTTAAATCTAGCGTTGGCACTAAAAATCATCATTTATGCAACAACACAAGTATCTATTACTTATTAATTTAAATATAGCGCTTGTCGGTGCGTATTAGTTTATATGGAAGTACACAAAATTTTAAGGGAACTCTCCTGTAATTGTTCCGTTTCATTATTATTATTATTATTGTTCTACAAAACGGATTGTGCAGCTTGAACCGCAAGTCACAGAAAGCTGAAATTTTCAAGGTAAGTACGAACGGTGTGCATCTCACCACCGTGATCAGCCTATAATTGGTGCTATAGCAAAGAAGAACACGTTTTGACCTCTGGGGCGCTAAACGCTACATAAATTTGTGTGGTGTCATAACAGAGCTTCAATAATTTACATGACATTATAGAAAACCCGCTCAGTTCTTATATGAACACTGTGAGAGGTTAGCTTCTTTATAAACAACTTATTGAAGCTTTCATAACATAAACTTTACAACTAAGTCACACATTTCTGTTTGCACGTTTAATTCTTTTTCCTGTCATTTCACTTTATTTTATACTTTCCACGTTTTAGCTCCTTACGTCTTGATATGATTGTGGTTTTACCTTATGTCATTTCACGTTATTGTTCTACACACTTACACAGAGGGAAATCGTTGTTGTCTGTGCACTAACTTGCATTTTTCTCTATGAGCTTTTGTTAAAGTGTGTAACTTGGTTGGTAGTGACTTGGTTTTAATGACACTCTTTGATTTTAAGTCTAGCTTTACAGATTGAAGAACTGTAGTGGGCTACGAAACGCCGATGTACGTCGCTCTGGATAAGAGCATCTGCTAAATGCCGTAAATGTAAATGAAAAGTTTGTTTGCCACTCCTTCCTTTTCTTTAAATAGCTTTTTCTCCATTTTATCCTTTTCTACGTGTTAAAGCACGAAGCAGTTGCGCAATATCTCCAGGAAATTCCCCTCCGTTTTGGGGGGGTTGGTTTTTGTTTCCATGCCTGGGTTTGCCAGCTTATTCATGATTATGACCACATGATTACTGAGCATGACCTTATTTGCACTTTTGGTTATTTGGAATTCAGGTGACACATGCAGGTGTGCCTCTAATGCTGATAAAGGGTCCGAGAAATGGGGACAAAACTAAGCACAATTTCACAACTCTTTTACTAACTCACTTCATATTTTAGAACACGTCGGACGCTTCATCAGGGTCTATAACTGAGCCTGATTAAAGGCCCATTTGCTTTCAATCATTGTTTAGCACTAAACTTTTTTACTTCATTTTTCCTTTAATGCTTGCCCTGACATCTGACATCTGAAGCTTCATCTGAGGTCAGGATTATTTATAGTTAATTTACGTCTTCTTTGCCGTCGTCTTCAATCTTCATCTCCCCCACACAAAAAAGGGAATGTTTGATATTGCCTTGCGCGGCGTCTCAGCAGGAGGCGACTCGTTTTTCCTCTTCGATGCTTTATCAAAGTGTGCTGCTAATCAGGCCTCTTGTGTATTTCTGGAAAAATCTCTCCAGACTTGAGGGAAACTCCTCCGACTCCTTCACCATGGACGCCACTGCAGAAGACGCTGATTACGACTGCCCCATCTGCCAGGAGATCTTCAAGATGCCAATACGCACCAAAAACTGCCACCACGTGTAAGATTATGTGGAAACGTGATTCAAAGTTCAATTTTATTTGTCACATACATAGTTATACATAGTGTAGATGTACAACGTCCATATTATCCCATAATGTTACTATTACTATATTACACTTACTACTTATAGTATAAATATCTATCTTAGGAAACATGTTGTACTATATATTTTTTAGATTAACTTTCTTGTTTACATATGTGACCCTCCACGGCAAAACCAGTTGCTTGTCGCAACGGAGGTTTCCGAGAAAAACGACTGTTTATGTTGCGTGGGGTAAAATTTTGGATTTTTTGTTTTTAGTGTTTTGAAACAGTGGAAGGTCTATACTGTACTGTTGTGAATAAATTTAGCTGAAAAACTTACCCTTTCCATCCTAAAAACATGACTTTCTTGAGGTGAGGAATTAAATTCCAGCAGAATGTTAAAAGTTTCTGTTTTGACTGCTCTACTTCAATATTTTTGGTAAATCCACTCGTTGACTAGCGTGAAGATATTTCTCCGGAATCCATCTTTGTCTCCCGAGTTCGTCTCACTTGGCGTGACAGGAGAAACCCGACTCCTTTGAATGTTGATACCTCAGTCATATGTCGTCCGATTCATTCCATATAGGTATCGTTTTGAAGGTTGATTTATGCCCTTTCATGAAAACATAACTCAATTTTGAAACTTTGCAACAAGCAACTGGTTTTGCCGTGCAGTCACATATATATGTATATATTTGGCCACAGGGGGCACCACCATAAACTCTGTCATTCCCTTTTTGGGCCATAAGGGGGCTCTACCATTCAGGAGAACTCTGCTTTTGTGGTTACCAAGTTCTTGATGTGAGCTTGACAATCAGCAGCTCATAATTTAATCTCAAACTATAATCAGCAGAAACATCTAGAAACATCATCTAAGTTTTTGAGCAATCACACAATTCCTTCCAGTAAAAGAGACATGCCTGGCATAAGCGCTACCTTTCCGGCGTACAATAAATACGTCATCAAATAACACCTGGAAACATCGGGCCGATGAATAAAAAAAACAATTATCTCCCGACTCCGATATGACTTTGATATGATCGTGCATCCCTAAATATTTAGTATAAATTTGTTAGCTGGATTAGGGTCCATAATATTACTGATGTTGTGGAAACTACAAGACGTAATTTTACTTGTTATTTGGAAAAGTCACACAACTGGAGTCAAGTGTATAAAACAAAAGCAGATAGTTTCATCCCAAATAAGTGAAGCTCTCAATAATCCTGCGGTAGTTTGCTAGATGCACAGAAAACACTTTCAGTTCTCAGTATCATGTTATTACTATTTATTTTATTTCTTTCATGTCCAGGTTCTGCAAGGGCTGTTTCCAGATGGCAGTGAGGAGCCAGGGGCCGCACTGTCCGCTGTGTCGGGGCCCCGTGAGCGAGAAGGAGAAGTTGGCTGCGGACATCCGGGAGAAACTGAGGAAGACGAGGGGATGCTGCAGGGCTTGTGGAGATGAGGTACAATAGTTCTCTTACAACACTCATTTGTAACCAGAAATGTAATGATCTCACAGCGAAACCAAGTCAAATCACAGATGGAACTGTTTGTCACGAAGCGTAATAAGTTACATTTTATTTATTATTTATTTCAAAAATTACATTATTTAGTATCAATTTGTTAGGAGTATCAACTAGTATTGTTTCAGTATGAACTAATATACTACTTGCCCTGCGGTGTGTTGGCGCCCACCCGGGGTTGGTCCCCACCTTGCACCTGTAGTTCCCGGAATAGGCTCCGATAGAGATTAAAGAATGAATGAATGATATTCTACTTGTTTGCATTAGTATCAGTTAATTGCATTTCTTATTTACATTACTATTGAGTAGTTTTATTAATGTTTATATTAATTAGGGGGCCATGCAGTTGTACCACTGCATGGAACCCTATTGGAATCGTGCTATTTATTTATTTATTTTTATTTGTTTATTATTATTTTTCTGCCTTAAAACGCATTGTGGAGAAAAAACTGTAAGACCTACAGCTTTGAAATTTGGCAGGTAGGTCCGGTACCCCACCCACTACTCAGGCAAAAAAAAACTGCACCACTATGGCAGTTGGTGGCGCTATAAGCTATTTTGCATTTTTCCTAAAAAAATTGCGTTTTGCCTCATAACTTTTGAACCGTAGCACCGATTCTCAAAAATCTTCCGCCATATTCGTTTTCTCGCTAATTTGCATAATATGAAAACCATCTTTTACAAACTAGTCCCTGGATTTTTGTCCAATCTGCATGCAACTGGTATCATTTGAATCCCAAGACATTCTTCTTTAATTATTATCGAGCACATTTTTAATTTAGGTCTTCATATTTCTGTAATATGCAAATAAATGTGGTGGGCTTGGCATAGGACTGCAACGCCACACACCGAGTATCATAGAAATCAGGCTCAGGGTGGGCTATGGCTTTCAAACTTGGCAGGTAGGTCCAAGACCCCAGCCACTACTCAGGCAAAAAAAATTGCACCACTCTGCCAGTTGGCGGCGCTATAATAAGCTATTTTGCATTTTGCCTAATACGTTTTGAACCATAGCACCCTAGATAAAAGGATGAAACGTGTCATTTTTCAACGTCTGTCCACTTCGATTCGTCAAAAACTGATAAAGCTGCAAACTGCATGGCCCCCGTAATCACTGCTTGCAGTTATATTTATTCATATTAGTATTTAGTTATATTAACATTTTTACATTAGTATCTATTCATTTTTGTTATTTGTTTACATTTATTTTATTTACGGCATTTGTTAAATTTGCATTGATTAGTTACATTACTTGTTTACCTGTTAAGTGCTTGGAGACGGTACCTTGCTTCATGAGTACCTCAGTGGTACCTTTAAGGGCACCAGACTTGAACTGACCAACTCCCTAACCGATACACTACTCACTGCCCCAAATGTTCATAGAAAACCGAGGTCTTGGCACTGCAAGAAGAGAAGTGAAAAGGTTTTGTGGTTTTTTTGTTCCTGCAGACGTTTCTCAGCAAGATGAGACAGCACTATAAGAGCTGCTGGAAGTATAAAGAGGAATACGGCCCGGTTCCTACCATCACTCCACCGGCTCCGGTTCAGCCTCCTGCACGTCCAGTACACAGAGAAATCATACCCAACATACCGCTGCCCACACTGACAAACAGGTCAGTTAGCACTGATAAATCCAGAGCGATCAAACATTACCAGCACATGATGCTACTAAATATTACGCTCCGATCCTAGAACGACCGGACTGGTTACCTCACGTGCACGCATCGTGGCTGCCAGCGTTCTTTCGACACATCCGCTGAGCACATTGTCTGAAATGAACGAGACACGTGTGCAAGTTGCATTACCAGCAAAAATTAGGGTGGCAGTGTGTTCACGTTTTGCTACGTGACGTCAGCATCGTTGTTTGCTATCAACACGGCCGAACGGTTTCGCCGTCTTTTTTGCACTTTGGTAACATTAGAATACAAATCATTTTTATCTTCAACATCTTTCTTCCCTCATTTCACAGCTGATGTTTTCTCGCACTGCCGCCTTCTACTTCTTCCGTCACTTGACACTGGACTCGACGCTTTTATACGTGTTAAAAATCCTCAAGTTTAACATTTACATTTACAGCATTTAGCAGACGCTCTTTTCCAGAGCAACTTACATTTCCTAATTTCAGAGACAGTTCTCCTGAGAGCAACTTGGGGTTAGGAGTCTTGCTCAGGGACCCAGTGTTGGTAACGCCAGAGTTCGGATTCGAACCCACAACCTCTTGGTCCCAAGGCGAGTGTCCTACCACTAGGCCTCCAACACCCACAACAAAAACAACAACAAAAAGTATGTGTGCAAGTATATTCAGTACAACGCTTGTGTAGCAGCTCCATACATGTTACGTAGCGTTACCTATGTAAGTGAGTGATTATTTGTCACTGTGAACACACCACAGCACAGCACACAGTGCACCACAACGAAATGTGACCTCTACATTTAACCCATCCGTGAAGGAGCAGCGGGCAGCTAACAAGCGCCCGAGGAGAAGTGCTTGGGGACAGTACCTTGCTCATGAGTACCTCAGTGGTAACTTTACCAGCCCTGGATTCGAACCTGCAACATTCTGATCACGGGGCAAACACCCTACCATTAGGTCGGGAGATCTGTCCATCCATTTGTGATGAAAATTAAATTGGCAAGAACTTTTTTGGTTACCTTGTGTATATATGTGACTCTGCACGGCGAAACCAGTCGCTTGTCGCAACGGAGGTTTTGAAACAGTGAAAGGTCTATACTGTACTGTTGTGAATAAATTTTGGCAGATTTCTCCGTTTCTCACTTGGCGTGACAGGAGAAACCCGACTCCTTTGAATGTTGATATCTCAGTCATATGTCGTCCCATTCATTCCATATAGGTATCGTTTTGAAAAAACGATAACTTTATTTTGAAAATTTGAGCGAAGTGACTGGTTTTGCCGTGGAGGATCACATATATATAATCACAATAATTAAAATAATCACATTATAACTGAGTTTTCCACAGCCACATTGGAAGGAGATGTTAGATTAAATTCTGTTTAGTCATCTCATAAAATAAAATATGTAAACTAATAGTAATCTTGTACGATGATCCTGTAATCTGTAGTATTTCTGAGCATTACACTGCACATGGAGGCAAATGAGAAATAAGGAACGACACTAGAACAGCGATTTTCTCCTTTTTTGTGGCAGTGAAAGCAGGTTGTTTAGTGTGCGACTGAACCGTCATATCCAGAGACGAGGCGGCAACCTGTCAGCTCTCGCTTTATTAGGACATGTTCCATTTTCCTGCGTCGCTCTGTCACTTTTTGTTCCGCTCTAGTTGAGATGCGGCTCCGCAAAGTGAAATAAAGGAGCTCAGAGAAGAACATCAATAACTAATCACACTGTGAGAGAGCAGGAACTCTTGTGATCGACGTTTCATGTCCTGCTCTTGATAAGTCCTTCAGTTGCCCGTGCTGCAGTGTTGAGAGGGACGTGGAGCAAGGTCATTAGTACTTGTGCATTTAATGTATTCAAATGTTCAAATTACTCTGCGCCTCAATCGATAATTAAAAATATTCAGTAATTAAAAATAGTTGGAATAAGCGCTTCAGATTATGTTTTATTGTGTAATCAAAAACTGAGTAGATTGTGTGTGTGATACTGTGTGTGTGTGTGTGTGTTTGCAGTGGAGAGCGGCTGTATTCGTGTCCATACTGCCCCCTGGTTGGTTTGAGAGACATGACTCTGGTGCAGCACTGCGTCAGTCAACACGGAGGAGAATGCACTGCAGCAGTAAGACACACGTCAACATTTAATATGAACAATTACAATGAGAAAATCATTAAAACTACGGCACTTAAAACGACTTAATTAACGCTAACTCATGCAATTTCAAGTAACTTTTATGAGTAATGAGTAACTTTTACTATTTGGAAATACACAATAAGGGAACGTTATTGGAATTCACAAAACATGGATTTCTGATGGGGGAGCAGTACCAAGCTCAAACTAGACACAAAATAGTGAGATGAAATAATTAGTCATTTGATTTTGATTGAGTCGTGTAATTTTTATGTCAACCAGATTAACACATAAACAAAAAGTATGATCTTTACAGTAAAAACAGTGAATCTCACTATCAATTCAGTGCACAAAATATTTAGTGTTTATATTATAGTAAGTTCATTGTTCATAAAGATGCCCAAATCGTCTGGAAATGTTTAAAAATCATAACAAAAGAACATTTTAAAAACTGGATTGCATGTCGCGGACCACCTGCAATGCTGTCACGGACCACTACCGAGCGCAGGTTGAAAATCGCCGATATAAGCGATTACGGTCTGCCACTGCATCGATGCAGAACTGTCCACGTCAGCATCGTGATGCATGGATTATGGGATTAATTTGGGACTAACACTCCTAGTAAAACTGACTGACTATTGATATTGACGATTGCTTGTCACATGCCACGTTCAACATTCTGACGGGTTCATTTTTTATGCATGAGCCAAAGTTTAAAAACACTAAATATTTTCTGTGTGAGATAGAGGGCGGTATTTTTCATTTTTCTAAACCACATGAAGTGATTGGAAATTTTAAAAGGTTTCAAATTCCGAGACCTACAAAACTGAGCCTAAAAACCGCAACCTCCATCCGGACCCTGTGACCCTGTTTCAGACCTGCAGCAGTTTTAATATGAATATTCAGACAATATATTAACAGCATCTCTAACACCATACGTAAAATATTAATACGAGTGTAGCATGGATGTGTGAGGTGTTTTGAAACAGTGAACATGGCATAAAAAATGTTCAAAAATCTAAAAATCGAATCAGCCGAAATTTCCCCCCCCCAAGGTCTGTCCCATCTGTGTGCATCTGCCGTGGGGTGATCCACAATACCGCAGTCACAACCTGATCGGCCACATGATGCGCAGACACCGCTTCAGCTACACACGCTTCATGGTGAGAGTCTGCAGCTGCAGAGAGTGTGTGTGTGTGTGATTACGTGAATTACAACACAACATCATTGCGTCTTGTTTTCTTAAACTTATGCTTAAGAAAGTTACCACAATCACATACAGGGCCAGTTTCCCAGTCGAGGATTAAGCGTAGTCCTAGACTAGCTTTGAGTTTGAATGGTAAATCCCACATTGGTACTACAACTTAGTCCAAGACTAGGCGTAATCCATGAACAAGAAGCCAGTCTATAAAGTATTACTTAATTACTTTTATTGTAAATAATTAAGGAGATAAATAATAAATAAGCCATAAATAAAAAAGCCTACAGCTGCCCCCTAAACCCAAACTCTAACCAAATCTTCAGTAAAGTATATTTGTCTGCTCTTTTAGTTTTCTCACATTTATTTAAAAATATTGTTCAGGGCCTGTGTTCACCAAACGCATTTTTTTCTGCTGGCAGGATCTGTTTTTAATACAAATCCTAAGAGCTTCAGCGTTCAGAGCACTAAGCGCCTTCAGAGTAAAAAAAAGACTTCAGTGGAGACGTTTTATTACCGCAGCGCTCAGAGCGCTTCAAGTTGGAATCCGTTCAATTTTTAGAACAGCGCTGCACTCATCAATGTCACTGGTCTCTTGCTAGCCAATCAGAATTGAGGAAGGGCCGGAGCATATGCTGTCAAGATCTGACTAACAACAATGGTGGCGTATCTGGAGCAGCTGGAGAAGATTTCATGCACCCAATCTCGTCTCCAAGACACGTGAGAATCTATTTCAAATGCTGCCGCCGATGCTAAGATGCGTTGCCGACTGAACTAGCGATCTCAAAGAAACATGATGACGCAGAAGCGCCCGATGGCGCTCTTTGTAACTTAGCAACAACGAGCGCTGAGAGAAAGCACCGAGAAAGCCCTCTGGAAGTGAGGTTTTGAGCGCCCTCAGCTGAAAAAAACGTGTTTGGTGGACACAGGCCCTCAAAGACATCTTAACAAAAACTAAACGTGGACACCATTTTTCATCCCCAAAGCTAGGTCAGTACATAGTCTGCAGGTGAAGTCAGAAATAAGTCTGGGTCAGAAAAACACACACACACCATGATCATCATGGGGACTAAGATTTTAAAGGGAGAAGTTCATCTTGAAGAAAAATTGTGGGTTTTATGTCTCCATAATGACACACGTCCCCACTATATCAGTATGCAATCAGTTAAAGTCCCCACATTGGAAGGTTTACACACACACACATACACTCTTTCTCATCATGTTATCTCTGTAGAATGAAGAGGACGATGAAGATTTCCAGGTGTGTCAGGCTCTGCAGATGTCATTCCAGGAATTTTGAGAGGATGTTAAAACACCAAACGTCACATTTACCTCTAGGAACTCCTATTTTTACTTTTATTTCTTCACACACACACACACATATATATGTTTTGCTGCACCTCCATCCTGCTCTTAATAGTCAAGATTTTTTGTAAACAGTTTGCTGTTAAATCACCTTCCTTTAGATATTCCACTTACCTTAATAACTACAGTTAATTTGCAAAAACAGATTTTGCGTGCAATTCTGTCGGAAAAGAAATAAACTTCATAATGTTACATGTAAACTGTAGTGAGGAGAATATTGAGCTAAAAATGTTATCCATGTTACAAAAAATTGAAATAACAATTGATTTTCCAGCTCTATGAAGTGTCATTTAACTTTTTTTGGCCAGCCGAGGATCACTTACAGTTTAAATCCTTAAATACTGATTTTTCATGTTCTTATAAATGCTTTATCCCGAATCTTCTGACTCCAGTCATTTTTTTGTATTGAAAGTATTTCCTTTCAACACTTGTAACCCAAAATTTAGTGCTGTTTTGTTTCTATTTTAAAATCTCACCAACACATATCTTTGGCACAAGAGAAAAATTGTGCGAGTGAAAGAGCTGTTTCCTACAGACTTTATGTGTGAAGTCATTATGCTGCACCACATCGCCCTCCACTGGATGTTGAATGAACTGCAGTAAACTACATTTTACAACATCTTGCTACTGCAGTTAATTTAGTGAAAGTTACTCAAAAGGAGTCGTGTAACACATTACAATTCAGAGACAGTAATACTGCAGTGTAACCGATTAGTTTGAAATAACAGTAACTAGTAATCTGTAGTACATTTTGGAAGTAACACAGCATCAGTATTTATAAACAGAAGGTCCCCGAATTATGATGGTTTGACTTACGATTTGTCGATCTTTTCGATAGTGATACAACGAAAATGTAACAATATTTTATGTTTTGTGCAGCAGGCATATCAGGCACGATACATTGATGTTCGCATCTGCTGCCTTGTGAGTTGCGTCAATCTCGCTAGCTAGCTTTTGAGTTCACGTGTCACGTGTTAAAGTGGTGTTTTTCTGACATGTACAAGTCTAAAAACCGGTTTGCTGCACTATGATTAAGCCTAAAATAGGGGCGTCACCAGACGATTTTAGCCAGGCTTTAGTCCAGGGTATTTTGAGTCTAGCTCGGGTAGCCAAAATAAATTAAATTCATGAAATGATCATTTAGGCAGTCTACTATAGTCTGTAATCTACTATAACAACTTTTATATACTGTATACAATTTTTTAAAAATCCTCGGCTCCTGTTTGAATTTACATCTGGTCCAGGCTAAGCCCAGGGTGTCCTTAAAGGGTGGAAACGCCTCTGGCCTAAACCTAGACTAGCTCAGTGGAGAATCTCCATTTTTACTACAGTTTAGTCTAAGACTAGGCTTAACCCACTGTGTTTAAAGTTGGAGTCACTGTTTTCATAAGAGATGTTTTTGGAATCTAAAATACGGTTATTGTTACTAAAGAGGAGTATTGTTTTCAGACGGGAAAAAATGTAAAGTGCCAAAGACTTTGCAGAGTACTGCATGTGTAATTAAAAAAAAATCTATTCAATAAACTTAAAAAAAAAAAAAATGTTTTTATTGCACAAAGGCCTGCGCAGTTATCTCGAGTAGAATCTGTTTTTATGAATGTTTTTATTGAGAAGACATTTCAAAGCTTGGTCAATCATTCATCTATGGTTACAAATGCTCCGTATCAGCCTCATCATGCCAGCTACGCAAAATTTCAGATTCATGCCCCTTTTTACAACAGTGTATAATAACTTTTAACACACTTTTAACACACACTAAAAAGCTTTTACACCAGTTGCAGCTGCTCTCCACGACTTCAGCATGAGGCTCACGGCTGCAAACGTGGTGTTTATTTTTTATATCGCAAACCTGCTTTATTGTGAAGTTGTGTGCCCGGTAAGTTGTTTTAAAAATTGCATTTCTTCTCTAATTGCACTTGATTGAAGTTTTGGGTGTGATGAATCTGCGCTGCTAAATAAACTAGATTTGTAACCTCAACTTTAATATGATAACACTAAGAAACAAACATGAATGTGTTCTAAACATTATAGAGCTGCCATTTTTTAATATATTTTTTTCCTCATAAAACCCTTTTAACTCTGTTCTCCTCTCTCCTCTTTAGCCAACACCCAGAGTGCTTGGTAAAGTGTTTATTTTTTAAATATGTGAATTAGTAAATGGTGTCTAATGTGATGTGTAAGCTTGTGGTTACAATATTAATTTACAATTAAATGTATTTAATTACAATTACTGATGAGTTCATTATCCTCTTGCATGGTTTTTGACAGAATATGATGTTGATGGAGGGAAAGAGGATCTTTTTGATGTAAATGAAGGTAACTGAGAATTTTAACTGAATTTTTTTTGTTGTATTCATATCGAGCATTTTGTAATGTTGTGAAAATGGTTGGATTGCAGCTGCAGGACTTGATCTTTTCGAGGGAGATATTTTGTATGAGGTGAGCGACATCCCAGTGTGTTTTCACAGACAAACAAATATAAAATATGTGCAATATGTGAAGGTATTTGTAGAAGAATGCAAGCTTGTGACGTGTAGAAATGATAATATTGCAGTCGGAGAACTCTGAATTTTATAAATCTGGATGTAAGAATTTGTCAAAAATTGTTCACATTCAAGTATCTATAATTTTATATTATACAGTCGATTGTCAGGTATTATAACATCGTATTAAAAATGTGAGTGCTGACAATGCATTGACAATATTTTTGGACAATAAATTTTTCTTATTGGGAAATAAGGAATCTGGGAGGAATTCCATCATTGGGGAGCAGTACTTATGGCCCAAGACAGTGCCGTATTATTTCGAGGATGATTTGGGTGAGTCATTAAGTCATGCACGTTATATAAAGTGGTGGTGGGAATTGATAAGATTTTATCGATATCAGTGCCACTGTTGATTCTGCCTATCAAGCAAGTTTCTTATCAATTCTCTTATCGATTCCTAAATAGTTTTTTGAGAGTCGTAAAAAGTAGTTCTACACAGTCTTCAGCACCAAAAGCAACCATTTTATTTTTCCCAAAATGATGTCTGCACAAGACTGTGAGCATCAACACATTCACACTGCAGTTTTTATTATGTAGAGAGAATCTATGGCTTAGTACTATGAGGAAAAACATCACAATTATTGTCACATTTACATCTTGTCACATCTTATTTTATACATATAAAAACTAACATGCAAAATAGAAGAATATGTAGTAATCGTTCATCAATAATCAACATTCATGCATGTACTGTCTAAGCGAAACAGTAGTCAAAGTCAAAGTCAACTTTATTGTCATCTCTGCTATATACTGTACAGATACATAGAGAGACGAGACGACGTGGCTCCAGGTTATTCCAGTGCAAACAAACAAAGAACAGTACCCAGTTCCTTTTTGATATTTCAACATGTACGTTACTTGTTCATTGCAGATTAAAATATCAAAAGAAATTTGCAATAATTATGATTATTTCCTTAAGCACTTCTGAAGAAAGTGACTGAGGTGGGTAGTGTGACTTCTTTATCCATTTGGGATCCATCTGGATATAGAATAAAATTATTTGATAACAAATAATGCATTTTTCTATTGATTTTTTACTCTCTAACATTATGGAATGGAAACAAAATATTTTCAGATTAATGGAAAATGAAGAAATACTTAAGTTTTGGCAATTTTTAAGCATTTTGACTCATTTCTGGGAGAGAAGTACATTTTTGTCGTGAGGGCTTTCCATATGAGAGCCGGGCACAATAGCGCTGTGGACGCGCGTCGGGAATAAATAAATATCAAGTAAATGTCTGTACTGTGAGTAGAACGCTGGTTGTTGTTATTTATCAGCTAAAATATAAGTTTTCTCTGTAATAAATGGGAAGATGTAACTGAACTGGAAGGTTTTAGTGAATGTTGGACTTCCCTGTGAGAGTCGTGAGCGCTAACAAACGCAGAAGCGCAGCATGTGTGTTAACATTGTTAAAAATATTATTTATGCTCATGATTCCTCGTGGTTGAAGGTCCAGAGTAAGCAGAGAGTGTGGCCGTAATATGTGATGTGAGAAAAGTGGAAAAATGGTGCTAGGAAATGAGAGAATCGTTAAGAAGAATCGAATCGTGTTATTGCAGTTGTTGTTGTTATTATTATTATTATTCTCATTATTTGCTTTTTGTTTTCTATTTGCATCCCCGATTGATGTTAGCGTTTTTATTAACCCTTCATTTTGTCCTTAGATCTCTAGTTCTTCTTGTATTATTACTGTTAGTGTTATCTTTGTGTGTGTATTATTATTATTATTATTATTATTATTATTGTATGTATTATATTTGTATATATATATTTTTCCTTCCTTCTCTTTGTATTTCTTTTTCTTCTGTTTGTTTGTTTTGTTTTTATTTTTGCTTGTTTGGATATCTGTAATTCCTCAGTCAGTCTATTTTTCTAAAAAATCGTGAGGGCTTTAGCCATAGTTTAAATTTACTCAATGGGAATTTGTAATTAAAATAAAGTTGTCCTCCGAAGAGGGGTGGTGGTGGCGGGGTTAAAAATAAAAAAAAAAAAGAAGAAGAATCGATCATGTTGGAGGTGTACAACTCTGGTGGAACTGATTCTGAATTATGAACTAGTGTTAAATTCCCACCCCATTTACGCAACTGAAAATGTCTTTTGACTATAAAATAAAATTTAAACAATAAATTGGGCATAAAAACTAAAATAAAACAACTAATTCACGAATAATAAGCAATATTATCCACACATTTCAGAATTTTATCCTTTTCTTAAGTAAAAAATGACTTGTGGTCAGCTAAAAACCCTGAAACCATGCCCAGTTTGCAGAGGCTTCTCCATATTAGCATATCTACATTTCAACACTCTTGATTGTGTTAATATCTCCGTGTGTGTGTATGCGTTCCCTGAACATCAATGCCAGGTGTTATAATCAAGGCCTTTGAACAGTATCCCAACCATTGATTACAAACCCTCAGGTGGAGAAGAGAAAATTATATACCAAGTCTTCAAGGCAGCGGGTGATACCAGCTACACAGACAAAAACCCCAGACCTCCGTGAATATTAAGCTATTTCCACACTTCTAATGATTAAATCATGTTATGGGTTGTATGCAGAATGTGGTAGTGGACATGAGGAAGAGGAGGGGTTTATAAAACAAGCTTACTTGTTTATCTCCTTGATGATTTACTGTATATTAAACATTTTTGTCAAGACAATTATTTTTGCGCTATTATTCATAGCACCAAGGAAACCTGTATTACAGGTTTTTTGTTTTAGCATTTAATAATACGTGCTAAAAGCGTAAATTCTGATAAAATATATTTTGTCATCTGTATTTAAATACTTTTGCAGCATTTTTTTGTGTAGAATTACTGTAGAATATGGAAAACGCAATGGGAATGTGCATGTCCTCCCCTGTCTTAATATCACCATATGAAATAGAGGATCTAGCATAGCGTGCATTAAGTAAAACCAGACATTTAATGTGTCATGCAATAATAATACAAATATATGACCCGCGCCCACTGTGAAAACACGCCAAATCTAAAATATATGAAATAAAGCGTCAAAGTAGTCATAAGCCGAAAAAAATGTCAACAATATGCCATATGAAGGTTTATTGCAGTAAATGATAGATTATGTACTGAGGTTTTCGGATGTAATGTTTGAAATGTAATTTCTAACAGAATAAATAACTTGAAATTCGTGATTTTATTCTTATACGTTTCCATTTTCACAGAAAATACCGGAGGTTAACCGTGAACATTGCTTTTCTAACGTCTTTGGGATTACTTTATGTGCAAAAACAACTGGTGATTTGGGTGTTATTCTGTTTATTAACTACTGTTCTATCATTATAAAGTGCATACAGACATTAAGATCAGTAATATTATTATCATACGGCAGGTAAGGAGGTAGAAAAATGGGCGACTTTAGCCGGGAGCCGCTTTCTGTGTCAATGTTGCTTTGTGTCCTAATGTACACATCAGAAACACTTTCTTTGTTTAAGCTGAATTAAGATTTGTAAATCTAACAGGCTGTTTCGCCGACCATTTATGCTTGGTATCTCTCTCTCTCTCCAAAAAAAAGACTTGTACATGCTCTGAGGTAATTCTGAGGTAATTTTTTCCATCAGCCGAACAGAAGGTGGCAGTGTTTAAACATCTTTTCCGCCATACATCATAATAAATAGACCCATTTTCCAAAAGTATCAGAATTTTCCGCCAAGTAATGTCATATATCATGAAATGGGAGAATGTAAGCTTTAATTTGAAACATGACACACAGTCAGGATAATTATGGTTCAAGATGCATCAGTGTTGAAAATATGTTTTGCAGTGAAATTTCTCAAAACCTGTTTTTTCACAGGCCTGTAATTTGCTAAATCTTTGACATGGCATACTTGGTCAGTATTAAGATATCAAGGTGAAATTTTCAGAAAATGTTCTTTTATGGAATTATTTTATGTATAAAACAGAGTTGCCAAGAATGACTTAAGCTGGGTTATCATAGGCAGGGTCACATATATTCCTGATAAATGCGTTTCACCGGTTTTTCGCTACGTTTAACGGTGCTTTCGTTGTAATGCTGTAAAGTGTGATGTTTGGTGAAAATTGCTTCTCGTCAGTAAGAACCGTCGCGTGGGGAAGCAGGTATTGTCCGCCAGTGCGGTTGTGATGCGCCATACCCATCATGCGAAGTTCCTCCAGCTGGGCTTCTGTACCGAACAGTCTCGCTCCGACCGGGACGATTACGTCACCATCATGTGGGACCGGATCCAGGAAGGTACAAACGCCGCGTTCACAATCATACAATTCCCAATAGACCTTTTTCACAACTTCACCTTTAGCGATAAAATACGCTGTCATCGGTCTCTTTACTTCCGCCGGTTTTAAAAATGGGCAAGCAGCGACCTCTTCAACTGTACAGCGACGAAGTGATATTATCCTATACACCAAAAGAAAAAACAGGGAAATACTAATAAGCATGGTGTACATGACATCACTGTTAATGGTAAACGGAAGTAACAGTTTAAGGAAAGGGTTGAAACAGCAGAAGAGATTTATGGCTTATGGAATGATGGAAAAGAAAAGAGCTGTGTCAAAGCTCTGCACATCATTAAGGTAGATTTCAGACTTATGCTGGAAAACCTGTGTTACTCTTTATCAATACCAAACCACAGCACTCCTATGTGGCCCTTAAGGCTAAAACAAAAAGAGTGCGTGGCGAAGAACAGCACTATCTACTCTGTAGCTGTGCAGAAACTAGGCAGCCCAGTATGAACAGTACTACTGTGACTTGATAGAAGCACAGGGAACGTACTCAGTGGTCAAACCTCTAGCTTGTAGGGCTCCTCGTTTTTCCTCTGTGATCGTAACATCTAGCCTCCTAAAAACCACCCATCTACTACATTTGATACTATGACAATGCAAACATGCAAATAAACAGACACTGTCAGAGAAATGTTAACTGATTACAACCACAGAGTTATAATATTGCTTTAGTAGGGTAGTCTATTTCCTCATACTATACATACATATTATTATAAACATAACCCTAGGTCTAAGTGGACAGCTAATGATTTTGTCATTCTGCTAACAGTTCAGTAACAGTGAACATGATGAGTTTTCCTCTCCACAGGTTTGTATCCGCAAATGTAAATTTGGGCAAATTTGTCAGAGAGGAGTTGTGGCACATTCTCTTCCGCCATTTTCTCTAATCCCGGGTTTTTCCTAATGCGGTGGCAATTCAGACAAAGTTTACTCTCGATTCGTATTTCCGGTTTAGTGAAAAAAGTCCATAAGTCTGGCTGCAGACTACGCCTCTCAGACTTGCACTCTGACACCTGCACTTCACTTAAGTAGCGTCACTTGCAATGACCTCGCCATTGCAATGTCGGTATAAGTGGGACCTGTTGCATTAAGACTTCGAAGTGTTCAAGAATCATTGATGTAAGTGCATATATGTATCTCTGTATATTTTATTACATTTTTATAAAAAAAAAGTGCATCAATTTGGTGTTGCTATTTAGCTTTGCTGGTATAAATGTTAAAAAGTCGCAGCCTACTCTAATGGCAAAGTAACGTTACAACATTCTAATCATACAGTAAACAAGCAGCAAAAAATAACTTTTAGGCAGGAAAAGTTTCTGTCTCGTTATAGAACTAAAGTACTTTACATCGTCTTTATTGGCACTTGTGAAAAGGCGAAGCGGCTGAAACTTATTTTCCGGTTTATTTATTATGGAATTGCAAGTGGCCGTGGCAGGGGCTGCAGGTGGCGTCACTTGCAGAGAAGTGCAGAGTGTCTGAGAGTGCAAGTGCAGAGTCTGCAGCAGACCCTTCTCTCTAATGGGGAGCAGTTAGTAGCGTAACAGCAAAATTGTTCACCCCGTGACGATAAAGTTATCGAGGTTACATGAGCAAAAGGTAAGAGAAAATATCGAGATATATTTGTGTATTGCAGTATATTAAAAATATCGTGATATTTTTATTCATATCTCATTCATTTTCAGATGTAATAAAATGTATGAATTTGGCAATGTGTGATTTATGATTAATAATAATATTTTAATAGCTGCATTTTCGGCAGTGATGATGCCTTTATCTGTCAGTATTGGAATTTTCCAGAAGTGAGTGTTACATCCCTTTTACGTTCGTCCTGCAGGCAGGGAGCCTGCTTTAACAATCACAGCAAAGACACTCAGCAACCTGAGCGTTCCGTCACGACTACATCGCGATGCACTACAGCAGGCAGGCGTTCTTAGCGGCGCGACTACATCGTCACCAAAATCCCACGCCTTCAGCGGCGTGATGCAGCCAGCGCATGGAGTTCAGCGACAGTGACCTGGCTCAACTGAACAGACTCTATGGATGCGGTAAGACTCACAAACACTAAAGTTGGGAGTGTAAATGAATGTAAAAAGAGGAACAACGACAAACCTGAAGCACTGATTACATTAAATTTGAGGTAATAATGAGATAATTAGTGTATGTGCATTATTTAGATATTGCAGTAAATACATCAGGCCTCATTCACCAATATATTAAGTTTTATTGTTAAATTTGTTCTCAAGAGGAGTCAGATTCATGACTTGTTCTTAAATAGTTTGTTCTTAAAACGATGGTTACTTTTAATTAGTGTCATTTTAGTATAATTTTATACAATATCAGTTCCTCCAGGGTTTTATGGCCGTTTTGTGAGATTGTTGTGGCCTAAAATGCCTGATTTTGCGGCAGCTTTTCTAAAACATTGTGATGAACGTTGCAGTGTTTTTAGGCCTTTTGTTGCAGTAAAGTTGCGGGAGCAAGTCAAAGTTGTTAAATATTTGCGATTTGTCTCCTTTATAATGATTTATTTAACAATTAATTAAATAGAAGAACAACACTATTACTGATAGCATTAATCATTTAGTTATTTTGAGGTAAATGTTTTTTATCACCACGTTTTCCTCGTCTTCTCAGCATAACAAGGGCGAGTTCGTGACATATGGCTCTTTGTTTTTGTCTTGACTTGACAACAATTGGTCAAAAATTGTGGAAAAGTTGTGGTAATTGGTCAAAATTGCACGGTGCTAATGAATTCATAAGGACTGGCAGAATTTGTCTTAATAGTTCTTGTGAAATCCTGGAGGTTTGACGTTGGGCCTCATTCACCAATATATTATGTTTTACTCTTAAATTTGTTCTCAAGAGAAGTCTGTGTTGGATTCATGACTTTGTTCTTATTACGATGAATAGTTACTTTTAAATAGTATAATTTTATATATTTGTAGAATTGAAGACCCAATATGCTAATATTTCCTCAGCCACACACGTATGAAAGATTTGTGTAGCTTCTTTCTTCACTGTTTGTAGATTCTCTTATCTAAGAATAACATCAAATATTAACACGATTGACGTCTGATTTTTGTAAAATTGTGGTTATGAACAAATTTCTTAGAACACTCATCAAATGATGCCTTATATTCATTATCTATTCTTGTTTTCATCATTTTTCCTCCGCGACACTTCAGTCTGCTTACAGTTCGTCACAGAGACACCGATAATGGCTTCAAATGCTAAGGCCAAGTGGCAGAAATGACAATTTTACTGTTATTTACCCATTTTCGTTAAAGTAACACTCCACTTTTTTTGAAAATAGGCTCATTTTCCAATTCCCTAGAGTTATATAGGTGTGTTTTACCGTTTTGAATCTATTCAATGTCGCGGAGTCTGGCAGTACTTGCACTTAACATAGCTTAGCATAAATCATTGAATCCGATTAGACCATTAGCACATCTCACTATAAAAATGACTAAAGTTTCGATATTTTCTATTTAAAAGCTTTCCAGCTCTTCTCCTTAGTTGCATGATATTGCCACTAAGACTGTTGAGAGAAAATGAAAAGTTGCGTTTTATAGGCGATATGGCTAGAACTATATTCTCATTCGTGTCAATAATCGAAATTTATGTGAGTTGTAGTGGCTGGATTTACCTGTGCGATTAGCCATGGCTGTATGCGTTGTAAGGGCTGTAATATTTGATTATTACGCCGGAATGAGAGTATAGTTCTATGCATGCGCCAGGCTGTGATTTCTTGTTTTTTCCTCACGTCGCCGTTTCTTTACAAACTTGCTGCTACAGCACGTGGACTTTGTTTATCTCTGCCAGACTAATTGAAGAGGTTTCATCAGCGCGTTGTGATAATGAACTCGGGTAAAGCAAGGACACCGGGAACTTTATGACGTTCAAAATGTGATTTATTGGTGCTGGTGTGTTTTCGCTCTTCTTTCAGCACGCTCCTCCACTTTCCTGGACACCTGCGACTTTGAGCGGGAGAACATTTCTTGAGCGGTCAGGGTGGAGAAGCCAGGCGATTGAAGGCAGCGTCACACCATAGCAGCAGGCGGTCGGCTGCAGCTTCTCTCCAACATGGGACGCTGTCAAGGTGACGTTAATATGACAAATATTATTAAGGAGTTTATTTGTTAATAAGTTGATTACTGATTATCCATTTTTCCAAAAAAATATCAAAGCTGTCCTGTTTTCTGTAGTTCTCATTATGTGTTGCCATAGCGATTTGTCTTTGTTTTCATTTCCTCCTGCCCCTTTTCATCTTCCTCTTTCACACCAATCACCTAAATGTCATCTCTCACTGTAATAATAATGATGATAATAATAAGATCTTTGTTTGTATAGCGCCTCTCAGATTCTTCGCAATAATGCTTAAAAGTGAAGCTAAATTAATTTGAAGATAACATCTTTATCTGAAGCTGGTAGATATGACTCAAACTTACAGTATTTTTGGACCAAATATCAGTATACAATATTTTCATTTTGTGTGTGATAAATTTTAGAAAAGATGTGTTATTCTAATTTGGTGTTATGAGCAAATATTGAAAATGTACTACATTTTAAGGTTTTGGTTTAATCTTGAAAAATGCAAAAATTAACAACACTTACACTTCTAAGTCTTCATGTTTTTTAAGTTTAAGTTTAGAATTTAAAAAATGTACTTTTCAAACCAGTCCTGCTTTTCATTACAGAGCCTGCATTCCTTTCTTTCCTCACTTCCCACTTTACTCTGAACAAAAATCTCAAGCCTCCAGTACAAACTCCTACCGAGGTTCTGTTTGCTTGTGAGCTTGCACTAAAGTTCCTCTCCACCAGGCCGTGGTTACTTCATGCACTTCAACTTTTAGTGGGCCGCCAACAGGCAGGAGCTCCGCTGTGCTGGAGAGCAGACTGCTGTACCCTAAACGAGGTTATCAGTGTCTGCAGTTCTTCTTCTACCACAGCGGAAGTCACACTGACCGGCTGGAGATCTTGGTACGAGAGTACGATCAGGACAACCCTGAGGGCACGCTGCGCCGTTCAGCAAATCAGCGGTGAGTTTGTACTGGTTTTAAACATAGTGTTCACCCCCAAGGCCGTCGGTTCAAGTCCTGGACCGGTGAAGGTACTCATAAATAAGGCACAGCTGCCCCCTGCTCTTTTGGGGATGGGTCAAATGCAGGAGTCTGTCGATGCAATATTTATGTTCATAATGACGATAATCCTCCTTTGTAATATCAGGTAATACATTCTTTGAGGCTCCTGAGAACTTGTGGCTTCACCACGTCAACCTCCATACGTTTCCGCAAGTTCCGATGTGGTGTTCATGACTTTTCCAAAATATGGGAATCTCCCAGGCGGACTCTAAGCTGGGCAGCGTCAACCTGTCGAACCGTGCCCGGACCACGTGTAAGCGGATCCGGGACTTTAAGGCGTGATGGACAAGAGCACCGGTCGGCACCGACGTCTACAGCCCCGCACGCTCCGCTGGCTACACCTTCCAGATGGCGCTGTACCCCAACGGCACCGTCGAGTCCCCCGGCGAACTGGGAGCCTTCGCTCACCTGACGTCGAGAACAACACCGCCGTGGGCGGCGGCCTGGGTAGCCGTGTCCGTGAAACAGGTAACCATGATGCTGATGGACCAGAACGCAGACATCCGAAAACGCATGTCCAACCAGAGGAGCGTCACCACCGTCCCCAATATGACCGTAGACGGTAGGAACTGGACGCTCTGCTTCATCTACCCTAATTATATTCTAGTTGAGGGCCTTCTTCCGCTGAGACGCTGTTCATAATTTCAGTTATTTTTTCTTCTGGTAGTCCTTTCCTTGCAACCCTAACTTTATTCCTTTATTTATTTCGACGTAGGCTATTTATTGATTTTTGCGCAAATTAACTTGCAAAGTAAGTTGTAATGATATATACTTGACCCTCCTTAAAACCAGTCGCTTGTCACAACAGAGAGTTTCTAAAACGGCGTTATATTCGCGTGGGGTAAATTTATGGTTCTTTGGTTTTAGTGTTTTAAGCAATTGGAAGGTCTACTGTACTGTTGTGAATAAGTTGGCTAAACTTCTGCCATCCCTAAGCGTGTGGCTTTCTTGGTGAAATTCAATTCCAGCAGAATGTTAAAAGTTTCTGTTTTGACCGCTCTACTTCAATATTCACGCTAAATCCACTGGTTGACTAGGCGTGAAGATATTTCTCCGGAATCCATCTCCGTCTCCGAGTTCCAGATTAACCTACTTGCGGGTGAGCTATCCGTGTGGCTGTGAATGCGGCAGGCTACCGTAAATAAAGCGTAGCGCGACCGCACCAGCGTCTGCTTGAGTGCTACGGCGATAGTCAACTTCAAAGCAGATTTCTCCGTTTTCTCATAGCGTGACAGGAAAGCCCGACTCCTTTGAATGCTGATATCTCAGTCATATATCGTCCATTCATTCCATATAGAGTATCGTTTTGAAGCTTGATTTATGCTGCCTTTCACGCAACACAATAACTTAATTTGAAAATTTGCAACAACTGGTTTTTTCGTGGAGGGTCACATATATGTATAATACTAAAGTCATAGAGTTGCAAATTCTCTGCATTTAAACTATTAATTTACCCCCCAAAATTTAACTGACCATTTTATTTATGTTCATTTTATTTTGGCAAAATCTAACTATTTAATTTATCCACTATTTACCTATTTAAATATTGCATCACCTTTTCAGGTTAAAATACGCAGTGTAGTACTCTGTTTGGCCACCAGGGTGCACCATCTTTAAGACTGTCATTTTCTTGAACATACAAGGGTAAAGCCTCCATTAAGAGGACTGTGCTGTTACTTTTCGTTTGTTTACCCTGTTCCTACCATTCATTCAGCAGAATCATCTCTAATCAGCCGTTATCATTTCTACCTTGATCACCTTTTATGTTTTGTTCTAATTCATAACTTCTTCAAGGCACGTCCGCTTTAAAAGCTCCAGCATCTAGAAACTGCAGCGCCATGAGGCTTTAACTCTTATTTTCTTTAAAACAACTCGTTACTGGGATGACCCTCGTCAAGTTGGAATTGAAGTAACAGAAGATGATGGAACTACATACTTCCGTGGTCCGGGAGCAGGAACGTCGGTCTACCTGACGCAGGCCCGGGCTCTAAGCAGGGAATTCATCAAGGGAGGAGACGCCATCTTTCTGCTCAGCATGGAAGGTGAGAAAATCAAGAACGTCTGTGTTTTTAATGTAGTTAACTACTCAGCTACTGAAGCCGGTATATTTTTTCTAATGAAAAAGTTCATATCTTTGTGCTTTTGAAATAATTCTAAAATTAAAAATATAGCTGCAAATAGCTACGAGAGGGGTCCAAACAAAAGACACAAGTAACACAAAAGCTGCGTTATTCACAAGAGAGGCTTTTGTGCTGGGTTTGGTAAGATAAAATACATTAAGCTGCAGCAACTACCCAATTAAATCAATTATTAACATAGTTGGCAGCTCATTTAATAATGGAGTAGTTGGGTCTACTTTATTAAACACATACCTACAGTGGCTACTCCCTAACGTGGTGGCAGCAACTAAGCAAAGCCACAGTGGCAGTAAAACAGCATTAAGCTGGACGCCGACTGCCGTAAGAAGAATAAGAAGGAGGCGAGAACCAGTGCGGATCTTGCTGTCTACGTAACTGGGGTAATCGCGTAGAAACACATGGATGACATTTTTCGCGATGTAAACACAGCTGTTTGTTAGAACACGACTCTCTCAGGGAAGTCATTCACTAAAGCGTCCAAAACTCATTTTTAGCTGATAAATAACAACAACCAGCGTTCTACTCACAATACAGACATTTTCAGTGATTATTCTGTGGCGTGTCCACCACGTTATTGTGGCCTTTGACGACTCTCATATGCTGGGCATCGTCTTGCACAAAATGGTTCTCTCCAGAAATGAGTCAAAAATATGAGTTATAGGCAAAATTAATTAAAATTGGATAAAAAATGGCCAAAACTATGTTCTTCATTATTAATTCATCAGATTTTTTTTCTTTATAATGTCTAATAAGGTGTAATTTTATAATAGAAACAGACAGTTTAGTTATTAAATGCTGGAAAATAAAGTGTTTTTTTAAATCTGATTTATAATCGATTAATTGAAAAAAAGATTAGTCGATTAACAAAATAGTCTTTAGTTGCAGACCTAAAATACAATTTACTCAAATATATGTAGTCCTGCAGAGTTTCCTTTGCTTCCCGTGTTCCAGTTCTTAACTTTCTGGGCCACTTGTGGTTAGGCTGGAGGTAAATGCATTTCCTTTTTTCTTCTTAACACCAATTATAGAGTTGCGACAGCTACGCTTTTCCGTACACTGTGCCCAGATGCTGCGTTCCTACTCCTGAAAATTTCAGCTTACGATTTAATTAAGCTGCACAGTCCTGTTTGTAGGAAAATAATAAAGATAAAAAGGAACAATTACACAAGGGTTTCATATCACTTTCTGCTCGTACCCTTAATAACACACTGGAAAAAAATATTCACAGCATTCTTGCTAGAATTATTAAAATAATCGTCATAGGCAGGATCATAGCCTGTCCTATTTCCGACTAATTCTGACAAAAGTTGTTAGCCTACTGGTCATTATAATCTCTAATTACCGTAAGCCACCAGTCTGTGACAAGCGTCCAGCAGGCTGTTTTAGATATCTCTCACCTGTGGTGCCTTCACGCCCGACCGGAGACAACCATCTCCTGCTTCTGGGAACTACAGCAATCACTCCCCACTAGCAGACCACAGCAGCACCAAGCTAGCACCACCACCACCACACATCTCCCACTTCTACCACCACCTCCGCCCCTCACAACCCCTGCACCACCGTGGCGGTGTAGAAAACAATGGGGTGTGTGTGTGCTCGGCTGGCAGCTGCAAGCAGTCTGCAGGGTATTAATATATTTTTTTGCGTGGATTTCCTCCCGGGCTCTGGTTTCCTCCCACAAATCCAAAAGCAATGGGTGTTAGAGCTCTAAATTGACCCGTGAGTGTGAGTGTGTGTGTCTGTGGTGTGTTGCTTGCCTGCCAGGGTTGTTCCCGCCATGCCCTATGAGATTTCTGAAGATGAGGTCCGGTCCTCGGCCCAGGTGCAGGATTAGCGGTTCGGAGAATGAATAAATGCTCGATCGATGTTATCATCATTAGAGCTTTGAAAGTGAGCTTTGTTCCCTCTTCCGTGTGCAGGTGCGCGGTGGGGGCGACTGGTGGTTCACGAACACGTGTCGGTTTGACGCGCGGCCGCGTGACACGTTGTGGCAGCGGTGGTGGCCTCGATCTCTGTGTTCGCCGCGTGCTGGTGGTGGCCGGTGGTGGCCGCCGTGTGTTTTAAGAAGAAGTACACGAAAAAGCTGGCAGATGGGAGGAGGAATCGTCATGCAGAAGCGTCTACGCTGGAAATAATCCCACCAAGCCTCAAAGCTTTCAGCCTTGGAGCCTCAACATTAAGAGCAGCAGTGGCGGCGGCGGCAGCAGCAGGCGTCACTTTCACAGAAAACTTAATTAAGGATGAGCAGCAGAACGCCCGGGGGCTCGTCCGGTAAATTGCTTCTCAGGTGAAATCACCTGAGGGGTGAAGCGCTGTATACATGTCAGATAACATCAAAAATTCAATTATTAATTTTTAATGTGCATTTTCTTTCTTCATATTTATAGTTATTTAATTTTGGTTTTCCTCAGTTTCTTAACTAAATTACTTTTTAAAACAGTCGAAATTAATTTAAAAACATTTTCTTTACTGATTTAAATTTTAATTTGCTGCAAAACTGAGACCCAATATAACCTCTGTATTAACACAACCAAGCATTTCATAACTCGAGTTAGGCACATAATGATCCATGTATTATATCAAAACTAATATACAGTACTGTGTATAATAACTGACATTCTAAGTCGGCTTACATGATTATAATTAACCCCATGATTAAATCTTTTTGGATTCTTTTAAAAACTTTGTCTAAGCTATTTCTGGTTGAGTAGATTTTTGCATAATATTTTTTTTCCATTTCGCTTGATGAATCAGTCCCTCCAGGATTTTGTGGCCTTTTTTTGATATTGCTACACCCTAAAATGCCTGAATTTGCAGCAGCTTTTCTAAGAAATTGTGAAGGAAGTTGTGTTTTAGCCTTTTTATTTTACTAATAAAAGCTTCTGAGAACAAAATCCAAAATTGTGAAACATTTACAATTTTGTTCTTTTATAATATTCTTTCTAAACCACTATTATTTTTATTTACAATTAATCAGTTATTTTTGGAGGTAAATCTGAGGCGTTTTCTAAATGTAACAAAGAAGCGTGTTTGCTGACGTAAGGCTCAACGTTTTGTGGGAAATGACGATGGCTGGTCAAAATTGCACGTAATGAATTTGCGTTACTAGTTGAAACCGTGACATCGTGACTTCCTGAAGTCTGAAGATATATGTATATTATATATATATATATATATGCATATATGTATATATATATATATATATATATATATATTATATATATATATATATATATATATATATATATATATATATATATATACATACATATATATACATATACTCATATATATACATATATATATACATACATATATATTTATATATATATACATATATACATACATATACAGTCTCAAATAAAAGGAACTATCTGAAAGAAGCTGCCTGTTCCTGCTATCATAAGCTCTAGCGTTGACATTGTGTTTTCTTAAGAACTAAAACTGAGGCTGACTTTTCTGCTGCTTTGATCATAAGCACAATAATCTGCAGCGCTGACCTGAAGAAATGATTAGAAGCAACAGCTAAAGACATATGCCATATATGTGACCCTCCACGGCAAAACCAGTTGCTTGTCGCAAATTTTCAAAATTGAGTTATGTTTTCATGAAAGGCATAAATCAAGCTTCAAAAGCGATACCTATATGGAATGAATGGGGCGACATATGACTGAGATATCAGCATTCAAAGGAGTCGGGTTTCTCCTGTCACGGCAGTGAAGCGGAGAAAATCTGCCTTTGAAGTTGACTATGTAGCACTCTGAGCGGCTTAGTGCGATTGGCGGCTACGTTTGTATTTCTTGTTAGCCCTCGCTGCATTCACAGCCACCAGCCACACGGATAGCCTACCTGCGTTAGGTTAACTGAACTCGGGAGACGAAGATGGATTCTAGTGAAATATCGTCACGCTCGTCAACCAGTGGATTTACCGTAAATATTGGAGTAGAGCGGTCAAAACAGAAACTTTTAACATTCTGCTGGAATTGAATTCCTCACCTCAAGAAAGTCACGTTTTTAGGATGGAAAGGGTAAGTTTTTCAGCTAAATTTATTCACAGCAGTACAGTATAGACCTTCCACTGTTTCAAAACACTAAAAACCAAAAATCCAAAATTTTACCCCACGCAACATAAACGCTCGTTTTTCTCGGAAACCTCCGTTGTGACAAGCGACTGGTTTTGCCGTGGAGGGTCACACATAATTAATTAACCTTTTCCCCTTTACAACATCTAACCTTTATTACGTATAAAATACTGTTAGAAACATAGACCACATGACAAAATATCCGTCATTACTTTTCTACTGCTTAATAGGGATGTGCCGATGCTGATACTTTGGGTGTGGGTCGAGCCCGAGTACTGATGCCATACCATGAATATATTATTAATGAATATTTCTCTGCGAGGAGGAGACTGAGATGATTCTGTTCTGCTTAAGGAAATACCTAATTACATCCTGTTTTCCTACTAAAACAATGTAATAATTCCACACCCATATGTATCTGCTAAATGATTGATTATTAAAATGATTCCCTTAAACACAGTTGTGTAATTTAGTGACGCTCCCTAATCCTGTGGCGCTAAAACCATCAGGAACAGAGAGACTGTGAGTGAGAGCTGGTGTTGTTCAGGAAATTAATCAGTATAATGGTGTGATGTGCTTTTGGGCTTGTAGTGTGTTTTGCTTGTTCTGCTCGTTGTCATATCAATATGTAGGAATCAGTGTGAACGTTGATCAATAAACCAGCTTTATCGCAGTCACACTTCCCACGCATAAGGAACTGTGTGTGAAAAACCTATGATTTAATAGAACATTTTGGCTCCATAGATCAGCCCAATGCCACCGATACCCGATCCAGCTGTTTGAGTCGTTATCGGACCGATATCTGACCAACGCATCGGATCGGTGCATCCACAACTGTGTGCCACAACTAGTGCTGGGAATCAACTTAAAAATGAATCCCAAACGCAACAGTTAATCCTGAATAATCACAAGTTAAAAATCCGTTTTAAATCTGGAGAAAACAAAAGTGTAATATAATAAGGCATATTAAGGAATAGGGTTGTCACGATACGAGAATTTCAACCTCGAAACTGATACTGAGAATAATATTTAATACCATTTTTGTTAACGCTGAGGCATTTCCGCGGTGCCATCTGATACACAAAATGATTACTGTTTAACTCAGCTGTCAGTGGTTATATCACCACATCTGATCTGTGTATGTAGCAACGAACCGGACGGCGAGATAAGCTGCGCCTTTTATTGCACCCTAATCAAAGCAGAGGAGAGAATCTTGCACCGGTGAACATTTCACACTTCAGCAAAACAATAAACGCATCTTAAACTTACCTGCGTGTAAAAAGACGACAGAGCCGGGGCTTTTATCTTGATAAATTTAAGATTTATTATAACAAAAAAACAGGAACTTTTTGTGTGGATTTTGCTTACGACTCCTAATCAATTTGTTTGCATTACTGGACTTGATACGGTCATGCTGGTGACACAGGAGGAATGATGTGTGTGTGTGTGTGTGTGTGTTTTAACCGGACAGTGAGGACAAGACTGAGCATAATGTGCAGTACGTTTATGGTCTCTGTTTGTGCGTGTGGTGCGTGTGTGTGTGTGTGAGAGTGTGTGTATTGTGTGTATATATAAGCGTATCTGCATGTGTGTATGAGGAAGGAATAAGCTCGTCACAGACACACAGTTCCTTTAAAAAGCATCTGTATACAATATTTCTTATTTACAATCATTGGAAACGAAAACAAAAACCAAAAATCATTTCTCGCAGAGAAGATTAGTAAAAAATAAGTGACTAGGTCACCATAAGAAGAGTAAGCAACTCCTAGGAGTTAGTCTTTCCAAATTTCTACTAAATTTCTAGCTTCTTGATTTAGTGAAGAAACACAGTCTTACGTAAGTGCCCTATCTACATCAGATAAGCGCGGCGTTACGTCGCCCTCCCCGACCCCGCGCTTCTCATCGCTTCTCGTAGCATTAAGTCCCGTGCAGTGTTGTTTGTTTTTCTCTCACGTAAAATGATATGGTAAGTCAAAAAAAAAAAATGCACAAAGTAAAAAAAAAAAAAAAAGACAAATCTAATTTTTGCTCGTGTGGTAAAGCGTTAACATCGTGAGACTAGTGTTGGATTCTATACTGTTGTTGCTCTTTTTAAAAAAAAAAAGTAAATAAAGGCTAAACAGTCAGTAAAAAAATCAGTAGTGAAACGTGTGAGCTCTTAAAGGGGCGGGCACGGTAGTGTGCAGAGTGGAGCTGGAGTCTCTTAAAGGGATTGGCTGTTTCCTATTCCTATTGGTCGTGCAGGTGGAGGGAGCAGCGGGTCTTTCAAGGTCATGTGTTGGCGTTAAACACTCGTTGTGTGTGTGTTGCTTACTATGGACAGTCTAAAGTTAGCGTGACTCTTGATCCTCTTTTCCACTGAACTAGTACTGGTTCTGGTTCTGGTTCCGGGTTCGGTGAATTTGGGAGCTGATGAGAACTGGCCCAAATCGCCACAGACTAAGACGACTACTTAAGAACGCTGTAGTTGCCGGGTTACAACACTTAATAATCGATTAATCAGAAAAATAAACGGCAGATTAATCAATTAACGAGACGATGGTTAGTTGCAGCCGCACACAGCAACGAAAACGGAACAGATCTCACATTTTCCGACGAATTTTGAGGAGATAGTCGAACCTCCAGACAGCAGCTCGTTCTGCCGTTTGTCACATCTGAGACAGGTTTAGTGGAGCTCATAGACCCATTTTAACTTGTTGAAAGATGAATAAAATGGGACCTTTAACACTATTTATCTCAACCCGTCATATTCTGTTCCTCCTCTTTCAACACAAGTCGTGCTGTACGCAAATAAATACCGCCTCTCTCAGCATCACGGATGGGTTCTTGGTTCCACACCAGCAAAGGTTTGGCGTTTTCACTGGAAACGTACAGAACCGGTACCAAATTAGGAAGTGGAAAAGTGGTATCGCTGTTGACCGGCAGGATGGTCAACGTGAGACAAACTAACGGCGTTCTCATTGGAAATGACCAGGCAGTTCCTCAATTTTTGCTTCACGAGTCGGTCGCGTAAAACCCTGAACCAAGCGATCGGGAACTCGGAGCGGCTGCTTCAGGTGCGCCGCAGGCCGAGCTGGGCTGAAAACTGCGCAACTGTCTGGCGTCTCGAGGTCTGAGTTGGGAAACGGTGCTTTACGCAACACTGGTAACGGTCAGGAACACGTTCTGCTCTCAAACTGCACACACCCCCACCACCGCCGCCTGCTTCCACAGTTCTCCTCCTCTATTACTGGGAGAAGCTCTTTATTGCGGCGTTCCTCACTTACGTGGGACACAAACCCAAATATTCGGTGACAGCAAGCCCCGAAAGAGTCATGAGCTGGAAACGCTTCAACAATCAGATTTCGCAGCCAGTCCAGAGGCAGCATTAAAACTCGCCTTGTTAAGGGCTTTGGCAGGTTATATGTAAAGCGCTATGTGACAGTATCTGTCTGAACCAAAAAATTAATTGCATCATATAATCATCACACTATTATTATTATTATTATTATTATTAAATGATATTAACCCATTCTCTTAACATGTCAGAATGGAGTATTTCACATCAGATGTTTTCTAATGTCATTGTAACTACGACGCTGATTTAGACCTACACTTGACGTGAGCCGGCAGGGTAAAAACTGGGTCCAAAAATTCCCGAAAAGGTTGTGAACCACTGCACGAGTAAGATCTAAATGCTGAGTACAAGCACCGTTTCCCAGCACCAGGCCTCCAGGATCGTTACCCTGCACATACGGTATAGGCTACGCTCACACTGCCAGTCTGAAGTCTCCGTTCTCAAATTTTTTGCCTTAATGTTGACAGTTTTTCCCGACTGTATAAACAGGGCAAAATCACGTTGAATCTGATCTTGGTTTATTTCCCGTTTAGGCCACATCAGCTTGTTGGGTTGGACCAAGTTAAACCAGCCCAAATCAAACCACGTGTGACTGGATTTGCCAGCTGTGGACGAAATCAGAATTGAACAAAAAGCAGATTCAATGTGGTTTGATTTCACACTGAAGCGTGGTGCGGTGGAGCCTCAAGACCGGCAGAGGTCGCTTCAGGTTTGCGTGCGTGTGTGTGTTCTCTCTCAGAGCGGCGTGTCATAATAATCGGTTGCCTGCTCTCCGCTTTTGGCTGGCCTCTGCTGCTGCTGCTGTTGTTGTTGCTGTTCCTGCTGGTGCTGCTTGATGATCTCCTTGACCTCGTCCTCCAGCTCGGGCGGGATGATGAACTGGTCGTCTGGGTCGGGTTGAGCGGGCGCCGTGAAGTAACCGCCTGGCTTTTTGGAGGGAGCCTCGGCCGCCACCTCGATCAGGTTGTGGCTCCTCTCCTGCGGCGCCACCGAGCCGTTGCCCCTCCTCTTGCTCAGGGTTTTGTAGCAAATTTCGGCCGATCCGGAGTTGCTGGCTTTCTCGTTTGGCTTGACCGAGTTCCCTTCCTTTTCATTATCCATTGTTGTCGTCGTCGTCGTTGTCGTCGGATCCGATCCCATTCCCGTTCCCATTCTGGGTTCGCCCGGTTCTTCGGGAGCCTCGGGGGTGCAGGGCGGAGGAGGAGGAGGAGGAAGAAGAGGAGCTGTAGGGGGGAGGAGGCGTAAGCAGTGGATGTCGGCCTCCACCTCGACGCGACTCCCGTTGGAGAAGACTCCGGCGATTGGCTCTTCGTCTTCGCTGTCCAATCCGTTATCCGACAGCGCGCTAGAGAAGGTGGCACTGGAAAGCTGGCGCTGGAACGACCCGGAGCCTGCGGAATTGGCAGAGGCGGAAGAAGAAGGAACCGGGTGGAGCGAGCAGCAGGGCAGGAGGCGAGGGTTCGGCTGCAGCTGCAGTGACTGCGGCGCCTCGTGGAGAAGGACAGGGGGCTCGTCCGAGGAGGCAGTGGAACCCACTTCCGAACTCATTTCCGAGGCGCTGACTTCCGAGCTAATCTCGCTGCAGGACGACGGAGGCGGAGGTGGCACGATGCCCGCGGAAGAAGGCGGGTACAGACCGGAACCCGGACCGGAACCTGGAACAAGACCGGAACCCGACCCGGAACCCGGGCTGGGCGGAGGCTGGGGGTTGGATCCGGGTTCGGAGGAGGATGACGAGGAGGAGGCGGAGCAGCAGCAGCAGCAGCAGTCCTCAGCAACGCTGAGCTGCACCACCACGGCGCTCAGGCTGTCGGTGCAGCCGTAGGCCTGCGCCAGCGTGCACAGCTTCTTGGCGGCTGCGAGGGCGTCGGGGACTTTGCGCACCGCCTGCACCGCTTCCTCGTGGTCCAGCGCCTCGAACAGGCCGCGGCTGCCCAGGATGAAGAACTCGTCGCGGGGGGTGAGGGCCAGCGTGTGGACGTGGGGGCGCGGCAGCACGGCCGGGAACAGGAAGGAGTATCCCATGATGCGGGTCGAGTCGGTCACGCCGTTCACCTTGTTGTCCTGGCGAGAGAAGAAGGGACGCATCGATACCTCAATTTACAGCGTTACGTCAATTAAATGATAACTGAGCCAACAGCAACGTCGCTCACAACTTTGATTAGGAACCGGGAACAAGAACTGGGACCCGGGCAAATGATATTGAAAATTTCGCAAGAACGTGAAATGCGAACGCGACGAGCACTAATGGAAACTAGCGTGTGTGTGTGTTACCTCGGTGACGATGGCCTTGTGCTGACGTACGCGCTGGTACTCCTGGTCCAGGCCGATGTTGTGCAGCAGGGAGAGGGGCAGCGCCTTGCCGTCTCGGCACAGCACGGCCTGGCACTTGCCCACGTTGGCGGCGGTGAGCGTGAAGCAGCCGGTGGGGTCGGTGGGGTCGTGCCGGATGTGGCACAGCGCCGCCGAGCCGCCCAGCTTCTGCCCGGCCGTGCCCAACTTCCTATGTGGGGAGGAAGTGAAGCATTTCACGTAATTATACAACATGTAACAGTCATAAAGCAGAGTATATGATGCAGCAGTTCTCATGTCTGGGTAAGAGCTCTGAATGCAGATGTATAGCTGTACTGCCACCTGGTGTTAGAAAACTGCTATTACATGTGTGTTAGTGACGAAAATACAAAAAATAGGAAGTAAAAATGTTTAATGATCATAATTCTTTGGCTCCAAGAGCTGAAGGTGAGATTTGAAAATGTGAGTGTGTGTTAAATACGCAATTAAAACATTCTCTTGCTGGCCCTGGATCATTATAAATACCCCCAAACTGTACTGATACATAAAGCCTCGCATTAATTTTGAATTTGGTAAGATAATACAAAAATATCTAAAGGACTATGAGCATTGGCAATTCCTAGACATTTTTTAAATGTGTGTGTGTGTGTGTGTGCACTCATAAGCACCAAACTGGGCTCTAAATGACACGAAAATCTGAGATTTGTCCAACTTTTGTCTTCATCAGGACTCATTTTTTGTGTGTGTTGACCGGTTCCCCTAATGCAGACCTGAGCAGTGCCCGGCCCGAGGGTCACATACGACCCTTTGTTTTGTCCCTGCCCGGCTCACCTGAGGCCAGTGTGAAATAACAAATTAAACATTAAAAGCGCACTTTATGCACGCCTTTCAACTGCATCGCTTTGATTTTGGAGGTGAAAAAATGCAAAAAACATATTTTTTAATATTGCTTTTGTTGTTTAAAAAAATGTACTGTCAAAAATAAAATGGCAAAGACATAATGTGCCCTGCTCCGCACAAGTACAGCTTAACCCTAACGTCTGGTATTTACAGGAGGAGCTAATCACAACTAGACAACTCTTTACAGTAGGGCTGCAACTAACGACTATTTTGATAGTTGACTAGGCATCGACTATTAAAATGATTAGTCGACTAATCGGATTATAAATTGCATAATTATAAAATGGCTCAGATTTAGCTACCAGCTTTTACATTTAGTTTGAGATTATTTAAATTTTGTGGTAAATAATAAAGACAAGAAAGATAGTTCACTCAAAAGCATATTTTAATAAATAAGTTTCTTCTTTGCCTTATCTAGCCTTACGATGGCTCCTGGTTTTCTGATGGTACTGAGAAAATGGTAACATACCATTATAACATTTATGAGCGAGTGACAAAGGCGTTGGTTACTTTACCGTTTTGCGTGTTTATTAAACGTATAAGACCTAACTATTAAATTCTAATTATAAGGTCGATAAACTATAACTTGCGTTTAACCGACCCGTCGCCGTTCCTCTTCCTCCAACATCTTTGGTTTTTCTGTAGGAACTTTCTTAAGTCAATCACAAAACCAGGAGCCATCGGCCAATAGGATTCGCAGCCAGAAACTGCCAAAACGCCGCCCCCAAACTGTCCAAACCCCGCCCCCAAACTGTCCAAACCCGCTCCTTTCAAACCATGCGCGTAGAAATCTCACTCGAGCGAAAAAGCCGCTCGTCGGTAATCTACTTTGTGCGCGAGGACATTTAACACATCGAGAGGAAAAAAACATTCGAGAGAGGAAAAATACAGTTTGTGCGCAGTATTATCACAACCACGCACTCGATTCTTAATTTTGTGCTCTCGAGTTTCACATTTGCGCTCGCGACTTTGAAATTTACGCCCGCAAAATTTTTGTAGCAAGCCATTTTGCGCGCTCTAGTTTTGCCGTTGATGTGACGCCATAGGGCCATTCTTCTAGCGGTCACTGAATACTATTGCACAAGAGCGAATCTCACCAGAGTGTGGTGTATTGGTGCACTCTATTGGAAAGCGGTAGTATTGCGCAGGTAGAAAGGAAGGAAAACGTCTCACTCCGTTTAAAAATATGTCTGGCGACAATTATCGACTTATCGACAATCAGATTCATCGGCGACTATTTTTACTGTCGACAACGTCGAATAATCGTTGCACCCCTACTTTACAGTCTATTGGTTCGGCAAATTCAAATTTGTCATGTGGCCCCTTGGGGAAATTAACCGCCCACCCCTGCCCTGATGTAAAATATGTTAAAAAGCTTTTATGTGAGATGATAAAAATATTTACTTTTGGTAACTGAGGTTAGAGTTCGGTATGATTTACACCTAGTCATTATGGGAGTTCTTCACAAAGTGTGTGTGTGTGTGTGTGTGTTACCTCTGCATGACGAGGAAGGTGTTGGTCATGTACTCCTCCTCACTCTTGGTCCTGTGCAGCTCCTCGGCCAGGATGTCGTTCATGGTGCACTGCAGCAGGTAGGGAACCTCCACGTTCCTGTCTCCATCGAAAACGCCGTACAGAGCCTCCCTGCTCCCACAGAAACTACTCACGGACAGAGCGGCCACACACAGCCTGAAAAAAACACACACACACACATTACAGATCAGGGCTCTCCCTTACAACCGCTGGGTAAAGAAAACGGGACGTGCCACTTTCAGTGCCAACGCTACAATCTACAGGACTTTTCAGTTGTAAATATAGGCCACAGTGTGAATCTTAAACCAAATTTCTTGTTTTGCATTGACCATTTGTGGTTGTAGAGGACGTAACTCCAGGTCAAAGGTGAACTAACAGTGCTTGTAGATGTTTTAGTCCAAACACCTACACAATGTTTTAAGTTCTTCACACATTTACTGCATCTACTCTTCAATCTACAGAGGCGAGAAGGTCTCCGGGGTGGGTGTGCTCTCCCCGTGTTTGCGTGGGTTTCCGCCGGGGACTCTGCTTTCCTAGAGCATGCAAGATAGGTTTACTGGCGACTCAAAATTGGCCCCGAGTGTGTGCCCTGCAGTGTGTTGGTGCCTGCCCAGGGTTGTTCCCCAGCTTGCGCCCCTAGTTCCCGTGACAGGCTCCGGGGTTGGGACTGAGCAGTTTGGATAATGAACGAATGACACAATCTACAGTTTGTGTCATATCCAAAAACATAAGCCTGGACTTGCATAGCTGAGCAAATGCTCCTCAAGTTTTTGACATCAGATGATTGATGTTTTATGAATGTGAATTTTGTAGGATGAATTATATAAAGGTGGAATGTTATGATACTGAATGCAGGTGTGTAAAACCATGGCTGCAGAGGCTCGACTGTGTGTACAGACGAACGCTGGGAGCGTGTTTGAGCATCACTCACTTGTTCTTGACTCCCGATGCCTCGGTGTAGCCGTGACTCCAGACGGCCGGTCCTGCTGCCGCCTCGTTGGCCGGGAACGATGTTGGGGGCGGGTCGATACGGAAACAGCGGATGTTGCTGTGGGAGTAGAAATGTGACCGTGACAATGAATCTACCTGCACACACCAGAGCCCAGCCCATATGGGACTATTACGACTGATGCTGAATGTGAGGTTGAGGATTCAGCCTAGTACATGTCCCTAAAATTAGTTGTGTAGTCCTCACCAAGATAATGGTGCATAAAGGCTACAATATTAATATTTAATATCATAACTAGTCCATCAGTGTTTTGATAAGAACTGGACAAAATGTAGTGCAGTGTTGCCCTCTAATGGACAAATCTGTCCAAATATATTTTTAATTATTATTTGTTAGGCATCTAACCAACTCATATTTGTCAATAATATCATCTCACTGATTTATCAGTCAGCCACTAGTACGCACTGCCAGCTTGGGTAAATACACACACTATACCTCTTTGCCACTACACTGGTGCTGGTGCCAGGTGCCAGTTCTGGTGCTCGGCCGGTGCTGAACTGAGAACCAGCTGGGAACCGGCCCGCATTTACACTGACCAGGGAGCTCAGCGGGAGCCGCATGATAAGACGTCACAGGTCACCCCCACTAAACGACGGTTGTTCGTACGAAGGCTGCAACTTTTTGTTTTTCCTTTATTTCTTCATATGCCTTCTATTTTTTGTGCACCTTCCAATTTCTGTTGAATCTGGACGTCCATATTGCTAAAAGAGCTTTAATTCCTTTTGCGCTCCATGTTACTGGACTTTGGCTCTCCGCCATTTTCTCTTCTAACGCTACCTATCACTCCGCCCACCTCTCGTGACGTCACAGGTTCTCGGTTCTAGACCAGCAAAGTTTAGGGGCCGGTTCGGAGCCGGTTCTGTGGAAAAGCGCGGCACCGGTTCCAAAATTGGAAACCGGCACGGAACCGGCACGAGAACCAGAGCAGTGGAAAAGGGGCTATAGTGTACACAGATATGTACCTACACACACACACACACACACACTCAGTCTCTGTATTACTATCTTTGTGAGGTCCTTCCATAGGCTCCCATAATGACTAGATGTATATAATTTTACACCTACACCTAATCCTAACCCTAACCTTAACCTCAGCAACCAAAAGCACATCTTTTACCTCTTTTAGTTTCTCAAATAAAACAAGCACATTTTCTATAAGTCACTTTTCCTCACGGGGATCTCTCAAATGTCTCCACAAAGCCCAAAAAACAGATAAAAGTGATTTTAGGGGACAAAAAGGTCCCCACAATGTGATAAATACATGGCCGCACACACACACACACACAGAGCGACTTACTTGAGCTGCTCCAATGTCTTGTGGTCCAGGTTGAGGCGAGGGTTTCCTGTCAGGTCCAGCTCCTGCAGCTTTGGAGGAAGGTTCTCGGGTAACGTGATCTCTGTCAGCTCGTTACAGCTCAGATCCACACACTGTGGAAAGGAGGAGGAGGAGGAGTGTTAAAAAGAGAGAGCAGGACGATAAACACCTGACTGTTTTAAGAGTGCATGTGTCTTGAAGTGTTATTGTTCAGTCCTTTATAAAGATCAGTTGTGTGTTTGTGTGATGAACTGTCATGATTGAAGTTGGACCGATATGCTGTTTTCAGGGTTGATATCGATTACTACTGGTCAAGGAGAGTGATGATTGATATTTCACCAACATCGGGCATCGGGCCGATCTATGGAGCCGATCTGGGGTGTGTTTCCCAAAAGCATAGTTTCTAACTAACATAGCGTACATTAGCAACTAACATAGTGCTGCTAACATAGTGAGCAATACGTTAGCAACTATGCTTATGGGAAACACATCTCTGTTGTATTTGTATGAATTTTTTTTTAATGTTTTTCTGTTTGCGTATGTGCGCACGCTCTATTCGTTATTCATCAGAAGTGTGAAAGCTGTGGTAAAGTTTATTGTTCAACATTCACACTAATTCCTACATATTGATATGACAATGAGCAGAACAAGCAACGCAACACACTACAAGCCCAAAAGCACATCACACCATTATACTGTTTAATTTCCTGAACAACACCAGCTCTCACTCACAATCTCTGTTCCTGATGGTTTTAGCGCCGCAGGATTAGGGAGCGTCACTAAATTACACCTGTGTAACAAACTGTGTTTAAGGGAATCATGTTTGAGATGTTGTTTTATAAATAAATACATTTACAAATGACACTGTTTTAGTAAGGAAAACAAGTATTCCCTTAGGCATAACAGAATGAACCTAGTCTTATGAATTAACCTAACAACTTAATCATTTAAAACTGGTATCGGATCGGTACCGAGGATCGACCCAAACCCAAAGCCCAAGTATCGGCATCGGAACCGGAAAAGTGTGGATCGGTGCATTCCTAATTCTTATCACAAAAAGTCCAGAGAGCTTCCAGCTTCTGGGTCAAACTTTTAGTGCCCTCTGCTTTCATCGCTGATGGGCTAAAGTCGTGTGGTCTGACCAATCAGCTGCTGTGTGGTGGGCAGGGCACTGCTCTAAACCACAGCCTTCAGACAGAGGGAGCGACTGCGCCCGAGCCATAGCAGTCCATTTCTAAAAACATTTATTTGATCAGAATATCAGTTAAAAAGTGACTGATATCAATACGTATATATAAAAATTCAGAAAATCGGCCGGGTTGATAATCTGTCGACTCCTGGTATACAGTACAGGATGTGTGTGTGTGTGTGTGTGTGATTTAACCTTCATGTCCATGAGCTGCATGACTTCGGGAAAGACCTCGATGGCGTTGGAGTGGGCGATGAGCGTGTGCATGCGTCTGCAGTTGAGGATGGTGGTCGGCACGGCCTTCAGCCTGTTCCCACTCAGGTCCACTTCCTCCAGCTCCTCCAGCTTCGCCATTTTACTGCACAACATCATCACGAGGGCACAGCTCAGGGGAGTGTGTGAGTGTGTATGAACAATCCGTGTCATTGTTTAAGTGTGTGGCTGTCGATCCTGGTTTTACTGTGCGTGCTCTGTGTGTGTGTGTTAGTGTGTAGGCCATGTGCAATATTTTCAGGTGTGTGTGTGTGTGAGTTACCTGGCAGGAAAGGTCTGCAGGTGATTGTAGGCCATGTGCAGGACTCTCAAGTGTGTGTGTCCGGTCAGCAGAGGCACACACTTGTCGGTCAGGTGGTTGTTGGTCAGGTAGAGCTCCTGCAGAATACTGTTGCTCTCTTCTGATAGGCTGGAGGGCGGCAAACTCTCCAGCTTATTGGCTGAGGCGTTGAGGCACCGCAAACTACAGGAAAACACAGTGGCGTTTACTCAGGTTTGATAAAGCAACAGGATACACACAGGACGACTACAAATATAAAGATGTACACGCTGAAGAAAATATGAAGTTGTCCGAAAATCAGCCTGGATCATAATCAGTGGTGATATTTAGCATTTTTATACATTATGTCTGTTATCAGTATTGACCATTTTTTAAAACTAATATCCCAACAACAAATTAAAATAAAAATAAAAAATGTACTACTTTGGAAATCTTTGGAATTAAACAGCAGGGTTTTCCTGCAGCACTTTATAGTTACGGCAGGCGCCTTGACAACAAATGACTCCCGTCTTGACTATGTCCCTCAGAACAAATGAATTAAATAAAAATACCAATAAAAATCCTGCCACATCCACGCATCCATAGACAGGAAAAGAAGATCGCATGAGGCCGAATAGCAACATCTATTGGTTAAATGTGACCCTCCACGGCAAAACCAGTTGCTTGTCGCAAATTTTCAAAATTGAGTTATGTTTTCATGAAAGGGCATAAATCAAGCTTCAAAACGATACCTATATGGAATGAATGGGACGACATATGACTGAGATATCAACATTCAAAGGAGTCGGGTTTCTCCTGTCACGCCAAGTGAGAAACGGAGAAATCTGCCTTTGAAGTTGACTATCGACGTGGCACTCACAGACGCTTGGTGCGGTCGCGGCTACGTTTGCATTTACGGTAGCCTACGCCTACACTAAAAACAAAAAATCCAAAATTTTACCCCACGCAACATAAACGCTCATTTTTCTCGGACACCTCCGTTGCGACAAGCGACTGTTTTTGCAGTGCAGAGTCACAAATATGTTACTGCGCCATCTAGCTCCTGTTGCTTGGCAGACGTTCTATCTGAGCTTTCATTTATCAGGAAGACGCTACGTTTGTTCTGGACTATTTCACACCAGTTCACATCTTTACAGCGGACATACATTGGTGCAAAATACTGGCCGGTGTAATATGTGATTCTTGATTATTAATAAAGATTATCGGCTCTTAATAACAATATCAGCCCAGCCCTAATGTAAAGGCTTCAATATTTTCTTGAGAAATTAGTCTCTGTGAGCACTGTATTGTTGGTAGTGCGACACAGACAGATGAGCATTGTTAGTTTTGAGTGTTTTGTGGGGTTTTAAGGCACCTGTCGGACTTGAGGAAGAGGTTAGAGGGCAACTCCACCAGCTGGTTGTGCTGGACGTCCAGAACCTCCACCACGGGCCTCTCCACGCGCTCCGGCAGACGCTGCAGCCGGTTGTGACCAACCAGCACCTTCCTCAGACTGCTGCTGCACAGCAACCTGACGGGGAGAGAGAGAAAACGAGAGTGAGAGAGTGAGAGAGGACAGTACAACCTTTTCTAAGCTGGTTCCTCCCTGCAGTGATGTGGAAAGATGGAGAGATAAAGTGCAGCTAGAGGACGCTGGCAGAACGCTGGGAGACGCTACTGACAGAGAGGGAACAGTGTGTGCAGACGAAGCGTCTGACTAGACGACGATGTGTATGAGCACGGCGTAAAGAGTGGGTTACTTCCTCTTACGCAAACTGTCCACACACTGTCCATTCATGATGTTTACGTAATGTTGTGAGGGGGAACGGTGTTTACATGTATGTTTGCACCCGTTTCAGTAAATCCCTGAACACAGCGTCTCATTTTCCTGACAAAACAGAAAGAAACGGCTCAAGACTTTTACACGGCAACAAACTTTCTTTCTGTTTCCTCTCTACATTAACACACACACACACACAGCAGAAAGTAAAAGGAGGCATAACTGGGTCACTATGGAGGACGAGCATTTGGTGTGTGTGTGTGTGTGTGTGTGTTTGAGAGAGCGTTTGTGTGTGATCTGTGTCCTCAGTGAAGGCTACAGCAGATTCATCATACTGACACAGGAGTATAAAACATCAAAGTGTGTGTGTGTGTGTGTGTGAAAGAGATGAGAAGACATTCTCCTAAAGACAGCAGGGGAGAGGGATGTGTGTGAGCATGTGACATAAGGACAGAGAGGCGCTGTGTGTGTGTGTGCGTCTGTGCGCGCATGTGTGTGTGTGTGTGTGCGTGTGTCCTTCAGAGCAGGTGAGAAACCGCTGGCTAGCAAATGTGATTAATCATGAGTAGATGAGATCTGCAGCTGGAGAACACACACACACACACGGACAAATACACACACATGCAGACAAGTTCAGACACGCATACACACGAATGCACTCACAATCACGTGTGCACACAAACACCCACACACCTACACACACACACACACACACACATATGTTCACACACACACACGTTCACACACACACACACGTTCACACACACACACGTTCACACACACACACGTTCACACACACACACACACACGTTCACACACACACACACACGTTCACACACACACACACACGTTCACACACACACACACGTTCACACACACACATATGTTCACACACACACACACACAAGCACAAAGGCGCACACACACACACACGTTCTCACACACACACACACAAGCACAAAGGCACACACACAGACGTTGAGATGGACATACACACACACAAACAGGAGAAGGGTGACGTGTGTTTTGGCATGTGTGTGTGTGTGTGTGTGTGTGAACGTGTGTGTGTAGAGGAAGCGGAGGTTTGCTCTCACCACTGGGGCAGCTCGGTGAGGCAGTTGTGACTGACATCCAGCACCTCCAGCTTCTTACTGTCACTCAGCCAGTCTGGAAACAGCTCCAGTCGATTCCTACAGACAAGACCGTCGTCAAGATCGACGTCAGCAAACACAGGAAATAGCTACTAACACTTTTACTCAGCTGCAACAACGTGCCAAAACAACGCCCAACTCTGAAATCTACGACACAAGCACGAAATGAAGAGCTCACCTTGAGACGTCCACGTAGGTGAGGTGGGACGCTGCTTGACTCACCTCCAGCTCACGCAGCTCTGTGAGGGGAGTAAAAATCAGCTTCATCATCTGAATGTCTGAGGTTCTGAATGTCGGTTTTGACTGATTTTCATGTATGTGTCATCGCCCAGCCCTAGTTCCATAATTAGCTAATACATTATTGTGTAAATTTACGAAAAGGAAATGAATGAAAAATGAAAAAAACAATGCAATGACCAGACTCTTGGAAAGCGTTGAGAATAAGTGTGAGCACCGTTGTTGGAGGCGTAGAGGGCCTTGAGTGCGGCGGCTCCGAGGCGGAGTCGGGCGATGCGGTTCCTCTGGCAGTGCAGCACCTCCAGCCGGGGGAAAAGCGAGGCGTCCAGCTCCACCAGCCGGTTGTCCCGAACGTCCAGCTGCGTCACGTGCCGCAGGAACTCCGGCTCATCCGGGACCACGCTCGAAATCTGGTTGAGACTTTTGGGGGAAAATGGCTCTGTTAAAATCTAAATGGAGGCTGGAAAAGCTGAGGTCAATTTTACCACTGTAAACACAGTAAAGAGTGCATTCAAATTTAGTGTACTAGTAAATACTAATATACAACGTTCCATTTGTGGGTGCAGCGATACATCGATCTACGGCGATGCAACGACCGAGCTCATCGATCCAAAATGAAAACACTGATCAGACGTCATATACTGTATATTCTACAGGGCTGCAACAACTAATCGATTCAATTGATTAAAATCGATTATTAAAATAGTTGGCAACTAATTGTGGAGGCAGTAACTAACCAAAGACGCAGTGGCAGTAAAGCAGCATTAAGCTGGACGCTGAACGTCATAAAAGAAGAATAAGACTGAGACGAGAACCAGTGCCGTGTCTTGCCGTCACAAAAACTGAAGTACGAATGATATTTTTCACAATGTAAACACATGAGCTGTTTGTTAATGCGCACAACTCTCTCAGGGAAGTCTTGCTAAAGTAAAACGTCAATATTTCATTTTCAATTAATCAGAAATATTTTTTTCAATTTTACCATGTTAGAGAGGAGAAAATATAAATCATCAATTAATAATCATCAATTATTAAATAATCAATTAATCCAAAAAATAATCAGCAGATTAATCCATTATCAAAATAATCGTTGGTCCTAATATTGTAATGTCACTTTATATTGAATAAAAGGTCTACTGATATTAAAAGAAAAAATTGTTTTCCATTTAAACGTTTGGTTGAGATCAGGAATAAAAATGTTAAATGTTATTTTAGCTGCTTTTTGTGATTTGATGTGAATAGATGTGATATTGTCTCATATCAAACACTGCTTCCTGAATTGAATCAAACAGAAATCGTATCGTAGCAGACTTTGTGACATCGGCAGACATTAGGTCTGTGCAATATGACCAAAATTTCATATTCCAATAACGATATCCATCACAATATAGTACGTTTTCTGTAAATTCAGTGGAACTGTCTGTGCGCACTCAATGCTCATCTGGAACGCCACAGGTGCCACAATTCGCCAATATTCTTACACAAGTGACGGTAAAACACCTGTTTTTTATGCTGTTTTATTCATTAAAAACAGGTTTTTTTGGCACTCTAATATACCGCCGCTTTTTTACACTGTTAAAAATGCTGCTTTTTGCGCTTTTTATGGAACCTGCCATTCCATAAATGTTCAGAACCGCTTAATCCCTACTGGGGTGGAAGGGGCCGAAGCCTATCCTGCGACTACAGGTGGGAGGCGGGAACCAACCCTGTGTGAGCACCAACACACAGTGAGTTTAGTCATAGTGGTTTTGTTCCCTTCATTTTAATTAATTGTTAAATAATAAGGGGGTGAAGTTTCTGCAACTTTGACTTGCTGCCGCAACTTTATTGCAACAAAACGCCCAAAAACCCGCAACTTTCATCACAATTTTTAAAGAAAAGCTGCTGCGAAATCAGGCATTTTAAGCCGCAAAAATCTCAAAAAAAAAGGCTGGCGAAATCCTGGAGGGACAAGTTAATTGCTTAATTAAAACCGACAAAGCTTTCCCACTTTTCACACAAATCCCTTAACTCTAAAAATCTGTTTATCGCCAGCTTGAAGGTCAGTGGAGGACGTAATTCTTAAAAACGTCCATTAAGCTGTAATTACAGGGACATTAAGACAGCGCACATTTGTCATAAGTACGCTTTAATTTCTGGATATTTCACGTGGCGCCGCGTCACACCTGAATGAGCGCACATTAAAAGCTCATTACGGCTGAGGAGTGACTGAAGCAGTAGAGCTGGAGAGGCTGATTAATGGAGGTGTCAGAGCGGCGACTCGTCTGCTGAAACAGCCTTGTCATTCCTAGTGACGCCTGCTAATCGCAGCTACTGCTAATGTGTGTGTTCTATTAAAATTTTATTACCGGTATCAAAGTACTTTTGTCCATATAGTCTAGGACAAAGTTTGAAGCATTAAGTAATGAGCAATTGAAAAGTTATTCCTTTGCTACCCCAACACACACACACACATTCTCCCTCTCACACACACACACACTCTCACCGCAGGTCGACATATTTGACGTGCAGCAAGCGGAAGGCCTGCAGCTCGAGTTGCTGGAGTCGGTTCCCGGCCATGCAGAGTCTCTCGACGGCGGGGAGGCGTTCCAGCACCCGGGGCACGTGGGTAAACTCGTTGAAGGACAGGCCCAGGTAGGTGAGGCGCTGCAGGGAACCCAGCTCGGCCGGGAGACGCCACAGGAGGTTCCCGTCCAGCAGCAAGGTCTGCAGACTAAACCAGACAGAGAGACAGTAGAAGAAACAGGGTTAGACAGGGCGGTGCAATTAATCAAAGCGTCATCAAAACCGACGAACCTCTAATCGATATAAAACTGCCCGTTTCAATTCATTTTAAATTTCTGTTAAAGATATGCACTCTTTCACTACAACATATGACCGCTGTAATCTGATTTTCTGAAAAGCTTGTGGATAGAAGGTATAAAGTTAGAAAGGTCAGAATATTACAGCAATATTACTGATCAAATTGCGGCTGTGAATATTGCTCACGGTGCAGAGTTCAAGCTGATAAAACTCTTCTTCTGACCCACAGTGTTTGTGATTTCTATGCTCGTCTCACTTTTATGTCGGAGTTGAAAATAAACTTCTATGTGGTGCCAGTAGTAGTGGTTTAAAAGTCTGACAACAAGCTGTGTGTGTATGAATGTGTGTGAGAGAGAGACAGAGGGAGTAGTGTGTGTGTGTAAAGCTGTAAAGTGTAAAGCTGTTGTGCACCAGTAGGGGGCAGCAGCTGATCTGAAGTGTAAAAGCTGCAGGTTAGAGGTTATTCCAGAGGATTCTGACGCGTTGAACGAGCGCAACATCCCCATGTACATTGACACTCACAAAAAGTGAGCTCGTCCCCTTTTATACTTAGATTTTTCAAAACGTCACTGTTGCATTCAGAATTAAATTTGTGGGCAGTTGGTAGTTTAACTGTTAGGGAGTTGGTGTCATGATCGGAGGAGGGTCAACGGTTCAAGTTCCGGACCGGTAGAGGTACCACCAAAGAAGTACTCATGAGTAAGTTATCGTCCCCAAGCACTGCTCCTTTACGAATGGGTCAAAAGCAGGGGTCACATTTGGTTGCGGTGCACTGTGTGCTGTGCTGTGTTCACAATGATGGGCTAAGATCCAGAGCTTGATATTTTTGATACACAGTGTGTATGTGAAGCGCTTTATCAAAAGTCTTGTAATGATGAGGTGAGCTGGGCAGCTTGATTACAGCTGGATCTGTGACAGGTGCGGGATCTGAGCAGAGAACGCAGCTGCTCACTTGGTCATGTTGCTGATGCTGGCGTGCAGAGCGCTGATGCTGTTACAGCTCAGGTTGAGCTCGCTCAGCGTGGAGATGCAGCTCACGTCCAGCGGGAAACAACACAGGCGGTTATTAGACAGATTCAGACTCCTCAAACGAGAAAACCTGCAGGACAGAGAGAGAAAGGGAAAGAGGGAGGAGGGGAGGAAAGAATGTTGAAGCAAAAAAGAGAATGAAGGAAAGAAAAAGAGAGGGAAAAGTAAAAAGGGATGAGACAGAACAGGAAAAAGAGACAGAAGCGGAAGAAAGAAAGGAGAGAGGGTGAGAAAGAAGCAGACGAGGAAACAAAGACAGAGAATGGAAAGGAAAGAAAGAGAGTAAAGAAGAGAATAAGAAGAAAAAAAGAGAAAGAGAACATCGCTGTCAACACACAAACACAGTACTAAAAGACCTGCTGACACACACACCCACACACCCACACCAGCAGCCTCATCGAGCCTTCACATGCCCCAAAAAGGGGCTCTTTACCCAGCATGCCCCGCACTGAGCCAGAGCCGGCGCGTCCGTCACGAGGCCCGAAGCCCTTTGAAGCTTTTGCGCTTCAGCAAATACGATGAAGAACACGGTGGAGGCTCATTACACACACACACACACACTCACCGGTGGAGCTGCTGCAGCGCGTGGTCAGCTGGGAGGAAGTTGTTTGAGGTTGAGGTGAGAGTAGTGTCCTGACTGTAGAGCAGATCTGGGGCAAAACCTCCAAACTACAACAACACGACAAATCCAATGAGCTGATCCGCTGAGACACCATCTAGAGAAAGAGAGGGGGGTTGTGTATGAAATCATTTGTACATTTTGATCTTTAGTGTATGAGCCGTGAGGGGACACAAGAACAGCCACATTAACATTTAGTCAATTGGGAAGCAAAACACACACACACACACACACTGAAGCTTATGGAGCTAAGTACACTATTAGTGTGGGTTTAAACACTTCCAGTTAAACTGATGCATTACCTATTAACTAGCCTACTCTCTCCTCCTCCTCCTCCTCCTCCTCATCTCTCCTTATAATACTGGATATGAAGCAGTGACAGAATAATTACACTACAGAGTATAAATGTTTAGATGCTAACCAGGCTAACAGTGTACGGATGTAATGGGGATGAAGCATTGGTTGTGCCTGACGGATCATAGAGCTTCATGAAGATTTTTACAGCCACTCAGAGAATTACAACAGATTTAAAGTCATTCTGGTCTAAGGAAATGAGATTCTGCCAGTGCAGTGTGTGTAGGTGTGTGTGTGTGTGTGTGTGTGCGCGTCTGTGTGTAGGGTGTGTGTGCGTGGCGCCTGTGTGTAGGTGTGTGTGTGCGGCGCTGGCCTGTGTAGGTGTGTGTGTGTAGCGCCTGTGTAGGTGTGTGTGTGTGTGTGTGTGTGCCTGTGTGTAGGTGTGTGTAAAGGCAAGGCCTGTGTGTAGGCAGTGTGTGTGTGTGTGTAGGTGTGTAGTTTGGTGCCGCCTGTTAGTGAACCCAAGTAGGACAGACCAGAGCAACCTATTTTTTCATTTTTCTGAAACAACCTGTTAAAAGCCACAAAGAGAGAGTCTCAGTGGTACCAGATGTTTCAGAGAGAGGGAGAGAGAGAGAGAGAGAGAGAGAGAGGGAGGGAGAGAGAGAGAGAGAGAAGGGAGTAGAGAGAGAGAGAGAGAAGGAGAGAGAGACAGAGAGAAGGAGAGAGAGACAGAGATAGAGAGAGAGCGAGAGAGAAGGAGAGAGAAAGCGAGAGAGAAGGAGAGAGAGACAGAGAGAGAGAGAGAAAAGGGGAGAGAGAGAGAGAGAAGGAGAGGAGAGCGAGAGAGAAAGCGAGAGAGAAAGAGAGAGAGAGAGAGAGAGAGAGAGAAAAGGGGAGAGAGAGAGAGAGAAGGAAAGGAGAGCGAGAGAGAAAGCGAGAGAGAAGGAGAGAGAGACAGGAGAGAGAGAGAGAAAAGGAGAGAGAGAGAGTAGTAAAAGGGGAGAGGTGGAGAGAGAGAGAGAGAGAGAAGGGGAGAGAGAGAGAGAGAAGGAGAGGAGAGGAGAGGAGAGAGAAAGCGAGAGAAAGCGAGAGAGAAAGCGAGAGAGAAGGAGAGAGAGACAGAGAGAGAGACAGAGAGAGAGAGAGAGAGAGAGAGAGAGAAAAGGGGAGAGAGGAGAGAGAGAGAGAGAGAGAGAAGGGGAGGGAGAGACACACACAAGCACAGAAACAAGCAGACACAAAGACAGACACAAGCAGAGACACACACAACAAGAGAGACACACACAAGCACAGAAACAAGCAGACACAAAGACAGACACAAGCAGAGACACACACAACAAGAGAGACACACACAAGCACAGAAACAAGCAGACACAAAGACAGACACAAGCAGAGACACACACAACAAGAGAGACACACACAAGCACAGAAACAAGCAGACACAAAGACAGACACAAGCAGAGACACACACAACAAGAGAGACACACACAAGCACAGAAACAAGCAGACACAAAGACAGACACAAGCAGAGACACACACAACAAGAGAGACACACACAAGCACAGAAACAAGCAGACACAAAGACAGACACAAGCAGAGACACACACAACAAGAGAGACACACACAAGCACAGAAACAAGCAGACACAAAGACAGACACAAGCAGAGACACACACAACAAGAGAGACACACACAAGCACAGAAACAAGCAGACACAAAGACAGACACAAGCAGAGACACACACAACAAGAGAGACACACACAAGCACAGAAACAAGCAGACACAAAGACAGACACAAGCAGAGACACAGACACAAGCAGAGACACAGACACAACAAGAGACACAGACTCAAGCAGAGACACAGACACAACAAGAGACACAGACACAAGAGACACAGACAAGCACAGAAACAAGCAGACCCAAAGACAGACACAAGCAGAGACACAGACACAACAAGAAAGACACAGACAAAAGCATATAAACACAAGCAGGGACACAGACACATTGACAGACACAGACACAAGTGCGGCACAAGCAGGGACACAGTCACACTCAGAGACAGAAATGCAGAATGAGGTAAAAGCAGAGACTAAGACATGAGTACAGACAGGCACAGAGACACAGGCAGGGAAACAGTAGAGACAGAGGCAGACGCACGCTGAAACACAGAGAGAGACACAAGCAGGGACAGAGACATCGATTCAGAGAGAAACACAGAAACAGACAGAGACACAAACAGAGACACATGCAGGCAGATGTAAAGATCCATACAGACAAACTGACACACACAGACCTTGGCAGCGTGACGGTACCAGCGGAGATGTTCGGTGAAGCTGTCGAAGGTGATGTAATACGTCTGACTCTGAGGCCCTGCGGAGCTGAAGGCCAAACAGTGGCTGTGTTTCTTCACCTCCTCTACCTGCGCACACACAGAGGACGAGGTCACCTTTCAACGGTCCGTATGCGGGTACATGAGGCAAAGGTCACAAAGATATTTTCAGCCAAAGAGCGTTCCTGCTACTGGAAGGAAATGTATTTTATATAACCATTAAAGTTTAAACACACATGCGGAAAATGTAGAAGTGTGTTTCTGGAAACATAGCAGGTTGTATCGAGGTAAAAGTTTCAATTAATCATGATGTTGATTTATCGTCACATCGCCTGGCTCTACCCCGACCCCTGTTACCTTGCCGCCGATGAGGGGCAGGATGTGCATCTTGCCCTCGTGGCTGGCTTTGACGGACGACACCATCAGGCACGTGCCACACAGGATGACCTGCCTCCGGCTCCAGCGGTTCACCGGCAGCTGCAGTTTGCCTTTCCGCACGTTGAACGTCCCCGAGAGCTGCACTCGGCCCGAACTCTCCAGGTTGTGCGGCTTTCCTGAAGTGGACCACAGGAAAACACAATTTAGACAAAAAATATTGCTGCTGCAATCTTCGCACATACCACTGAATATCTCACATTACTAAAATACTTCATACTTTATAATCCATTTATACGCTTATTCCATGTGCCTTCTTCATTCTTTTCACGCTGTAAACTGGAGCCACATCGCTTTGTCTCTCTGCGTACTTGAATAAAGCTGAGGTGTTGAAATTAATCACATAACCGATGCATCGTGACAGAGACATGGATGATTCTGTATCAATGCAATGGCAGACCATAATCGATTATATCATAATGATGTCGCTTGGTCATTTTCTGGTTGCGGCATAAGAATTCTAGTTAAAAAGAACATCCCGGTAGTAGCTATGGCTGCCCAAACTGCAGTCCATGCAATCCAAAGTTTAAGCTGTTGTTAGCTTAAGCTACTTTCTGCAGTCGCTGTAAGGCATTCTGGGTAAAATAAGAACCCACAAGACCAGCTCCTTATCACTGAAGAAACGTCTCTAGAGAATTATCCATGAGTTCCGACAAAATACAATCTTCAAGGTGGATTCCAAGGAACAAAGCTACCTCAGGATCTATATACGGCACTTCAAAAGTACTTTTAGTCTGAGCTAAAACCTGCAGCTTCCAGTGAAATGAACCGACAATCAGACAGCAGGAGTTTTCACCTTTACACAGAGAGAAAGAGAGGGAGAGAGAGCTGACTGACTGCTGCTGTGTCCATACAGCACACAATCAGCAGGACAGAGGGCTTCTGGGAAAACGGCTCTTATACACAATCAATAACTCAAGCTGGGCTATTTTAGACACACTCGTGGTTCGTCTGAGGTGGGAAGGTGTGAGAAACCAGCCACAAGCCAGCGAGGGTACCATGTGTCACGTTTTTACATCAAACTGACCATGAAGCTGCAGAGGGAATAAAAAGTCAATATGAGGCTCTTGGTACATGACGGGAATAAAACAATGTCAGTCCTGACCAGTTTTTGCTGAAAAATTACCGTTTTGGACATAAATGTTTTCCGTCCCCCCAACAGTGACAATATGCTGATTTAACACAATCCCTTTTAAAGGCAAGCTAAATAGGGGTCGACTGATTATCAGCACTGGTATCGGTTGCTTTTAATACCGACAATGTATGCTGAGAAAACCGTATGCAGTCACCTCTCTCTGTTTCTGACACAGAAGTCGGGAGGTCACTGCACCTTTTGTGAAAAGACCACTAGGAAAAGTTCTCAGAATTTCATTTTTACAGCAGACATATATGAGTTTAAAATTCTTGTTTGATCAGTAATAATCGGTATCGGACCTGAAAAAACATATCGGTCCATCCCTATATAAAGCACCTTCAGCGACGCGTTCTAACGAATTCAGACAGTTCAGGATAAATCCTACTGGTATCAGACCTGATATGTCTCTAACTCACACACCCACTGATACACACACACACACACACACACACACTTCCTCCTTCTTAGAATACAGCAAAGACACTCCCACACGATTGTATCTTGCTTGTCTTCTTTTTCTAAACAGGAACAAACGGCTTTAAAAAAGGAACAAGGCGAAGTCGGAAAACGAAACAATGCCCGTCAGCCGAGTTCTGCCCACCGCTGTCTCACCGCAGCTGCCGAGCTTCTGCGTAGATGGAGGGCCAGAGGATGGGCTGGGGGAAGAGTTGGACACGCCCGGACCGTGGCGTCCTGTTTACAGAACCGCAGGGAAACGGGTGGAGACTCGTCCACCGCCGTCTGCTTTACCCTGCGAGTGACGCAACCTGGAGTCCCGTAGGACAAGGTTATCTGTCATGAGGTGCGTCCCCATAAATGATGGCGGTCATAAAGCTTGGGGGTAAAACGGACGACGTCCCTAAACGCTTCGAAACGGAACAAAGTAACGCTTGACATTGGAAAGAGGCAAAGAGCAATCACAGTGGCCTCTGAATGTTGTTCTGTAGATAGAGAGGCTTGGGAATAAGGTTGGACGTGTTTTCAGGGCTGATATTAATTATTATTAATAAAGGACACTAATAACTGATACTTTGCTGGAAAAATGAGTAGTCTTAACAAGGTGTGAAACTTTTTAATATATTTATACTTACTGCATTAAAACACTAACTGACTGGACACTTCTCCAGTCGCCGCACAATTTAAAACAGCCTTAAAACAGATTTGGGCTGCAACAACTAATCGATTACATTAATTTAAATCGATTATTAACATAGTTGGCAGCTAATTTAATAATCGAATAGTTGGGTCTACTTTATTAAACACATACCTACAGTGACTATTCCCTAATGTGGGGACAGCAACTAAACAAAGCCACAGTGGCAGTAAAGCAGCATTAAGCTGGACGCCGACCGCCGTAAAAGAAGAATAAGAAGGAGACGAGAACCAGTGCCGTGTCTTGTGTCACAATAACTGAGGTAATCACGTAGAAACACATGAATGATATTTTTCACGATGCAAACACATGCGCTGTTTGTTAGCGCACACAACTCTCTCAGGGAAGTCATTCACTAAAGCGTCCAGCTCAGTCAAATCTTCCCATTTATCACAGACAAAACTCATTTTTAGCTGATAAATAACAACAACCAGCGTTCTACTCACAATACAGACATTTACTTGATATTTTCAGTGATTATTCTGACGCATGTCCACCACGTTATTGTGACGCGACTCTCATGTGAAACGCCATCTTGCACAAAAATGTAGCTCTCTCCCAGAAATGAGTCAAAAATGAGTTATAGGCCAAAATCAGTCCAAATTCGCTAAAAATGGTAAAAACTTCAATATTTCGTCATTTTCAATTAATCAGATTTTCCCCCCCATTTTATAATGTTAGAGAGTAAAACAAATATATAGAAAAATAGAGACAGACAGTTCAGTTTTTAAAAAAATGCTGGAAATGAAATATTTTCTCCCCTTTTTATCTAATTAATAATGGATTAATCAAAAAATAATCGGCAGATTAATCGATTAACAAAATAATTGTTAGTTGCAGCCCAAAAACAGATCATTAAAATACCCAAAAACTGTTAAAATATCCAATACCATTGTGTGTGTAGGTCAGGAATGCCAAACTTTTATTTAGACTGCCAGTTTTATGTAGTTTAATCTGGAATATATAACCTTTTTAATGATTTGTCTACATTACGCACTGACTGTGTGTACGATAAAAGTGCCCTAAAGTAAAGCCAGAGTGTCATTGTTAAACGCTGTACGACACTTTAGGAAACCAAGCTTTCAACCAGTCTGCTATAGCAAATTGGCAGCTGCAGTCTGTGTGTATTCTAGGCTTTAAGGGGCTTTTCCCTGGGTGGGAGCCATAGGGGGGAAACTGTAGCCTTTCCTGCCTAGAGAGAGAGGAGGAAGGGAGAGAGGAAGGAAGGAAGCCATCATCTGTGATGGACACTCGCACCCTACGCCCTCTACCCCCTACAGCGTGCATGGTGGGATGTACCATCAGAGCTGACAATCACATTTGCTAAATATAGTCTGGAGTCACCGAGTTTAAAGAGTGTGGAAGATATTTTAGATATTGTATATTTCTGGTGGATAACACATTCATAAAAATTCAGGAATGTCTGTGTCAGAGCGGCATTAACAGCAGCGTGTCGTTCTCCCATAAAGGGCTCATACAGCTTTTCCTCACCAATTTCATTTTCAGCAACAGGTTGGGGCGAATTCGGGTCTGATTAGGTTATATAGGTGACAGCATCTGATTTTCTCTGACCTTCCAGCAGATGGCCGGATAGACTTCAGTGATGTCACAAATTCAAAATTGATCTTGGGGAGACTGACTTCTGAGGTCTTTTATAAAAGGATTTTTGGAACAAGGAAAACAGCGGCAGCACATCACCTTTACGGAGATGTTGGTGGAGTCTACAGCATGAGCACTGCTGCCTTTGCCTTAATTCCTCTATAGGTTACCGCAACATTCAGGAAAGTCGCACAATGAATTGTTCAGAAACTTTACTTACTTACTAGTAGCTAGCAACTTAACAATAACCGTAAAAAGAGTGTGAATAATCATGTCATCCGTAACATAGCACACCATAACAATATTCAACAAACTTTTGTGTAGGAGCAATTGGAATCTCATAGGTAGCTCAGTGGTAGCTTTACCAATATGGCATATGAACGGTCAGACGCACCGACCACAGGAGCAGCTCCCTAACTGAACCCCGGCGCCATACTGACACTGAAATTGCAATATGAGCAAAACAGTATGTATCTACATAGCGCAGGAGAGTGAACCCTCAGTGGTGAGCTTTATTCTCCCTGCTTTCCAAAAAAAATCATCTTCTCCTGCTGAAAGTGAGCATTCACCGAATGCCGGGTGGGAAAGACGCGCTGCAGAGGTGAATGGAATCCACCGCAGTGCGTCCGTGAGGCACGTAGGCGTGAAATTTCACACGCGGGGCTGGAATGAAAGGAATTCCATGGAGAGGGAAAGGGAGTTGTTGATTCGGGGCCCATGTTTACTCTGGCACTGTCAGGACGCCCCGGGGCCTCGGGTTCACTCATAACGCTCGGCTCATCATCCGTCACTCCGCGGCCACATCACGCAAAGCACAGCGTGGGATAACAGGCAATGTAGCAAAGGACAATATTTCACTTTTCTTTATAGTAAAAATGTCCAGAATACAAAAAAAATGCAGAGAATTGAAGATAAACATTCCTCATGAACTTATCTCCAAGAGTATTTCCTCAGTGGATATTTTTTTGAGGGCAGCACAAAAAAATCTACAGCTAGCATCTGTTTCTAATGGATTCCAAATGCTAATTTGCTAATAATATCCCCTAGCTAATGCTAATCTGTGGAAACTGCATGAAGTTACATAAGCAACAAGTGTGGGTTAAAATAGGATTAGCTACAGAAATAAGAACTAAAGTCACAGATGTTCGTAGTCATTCTGGAGCTGCCTCTTAAAAAGGACTTTAACCCGTAAGATTAATACCTACTATAAAAGTTTTAAAATATATCACATAACAGCTAAAAACATGTCAGATAACCTTAAAATAGTATGAATATGTAGGCTTAGCCTCCCACAGACTACGTAGCCTATACCATGGACTACATATAGGATAAAATACATATGTTTTGCCTGAAGGCTAAGCTGATATGAGCTGGTCCTGTTCTTCATGTAAATGCTAACAGTCACATAGATGTAGGTACAGGTGTCGATACATCATATCCACTGCAGTACACCGTAAAACTTGCTATGGAAATATATGCTATGGGTTGGCCGTAGGGTCTTGCTTTGCATAGTTTGCATGGTTCCTGGGATGGACCGGCGCTAGCCATTTGGGTGGCCTAAGCACAACAGCTTTATTTTAAATATGTCGTCATTATGATTATTACGATAGACGATTTTTTGAAACCCCTCCGGCACTTGGTGCCCTATGCGCGGTGCGTGATGCTCGCAATGGAAGCGCCGGCCCTGAACACAATCATGGAGATTTTGCATGCTGTTCTCCTTGTCTTTATAGAAATATGGTTTATGAAGTTACATAACTTTGCAGAAATGTTTGAGCATCAAGAGAGTCAGTTTTACAGTATGATGTTGACAATTTTGAAACGGCGAAGACGTTCTGCAAGACGGCTGCGAAGGTGAGCTCTCATCGGAGCTCCATGTTAACCCACGGCTAATTTCCAGTACTGGCTATGCACGTCTGTGTGTGTTGTGTAGTTATCCTAACGTTGAAATGAATGTGCGGCAATGACGGGCCCTTTAAATCCATAAAGGCGTGCTTTTCGCAACTGGGTCGGCTCGAGGAGGGACTGCTTTCACATCTTAAAAACCAACCGTACCAGAGTTGGTTTGGAACCGAACCGAGACCACCTCTGCACGCTTGTTTGATCGACACTTGAGTTCGGGTTCTTGTATTCACACTTGCCCAAAAGCTCCGAACCAAGGGAGGAAACAAACTTGGGTTCATTTTAAGGGCAAACTAAACAAGGCAGGTGTGAATACACCCTAGGACTAGGCTTACATTTACATTTACAGTATTTAGCAGACGCGCATATCCAGAGCAACTTATGTTCTAATTTCAGGGACAGTTCCCCTGAGAGCAAGTTAAGGGTTAAGGGTCTTGCTCAGGGACCCGGTGTTGGTAATGCCAGAGGTCTGATTCGAACCCACAACCTCTTGGTCCAAAGGCGAGTGTCCTACCACTAGGCCACCAACACAGAGGCTTAATCCCCGACTGGGAAGTTGGCCCATGGAGTTTAAAAGTCGATGTGTACAATGACTTAAATATCTCAATATCTGATATAAACATCCAAATGAAGACGGGCAAAGACCTAAAGCTGTGTTTATGTCAAGACCCTTAGACATACGGGACGCTACAGTGACGAGGCTTGGTGTTCGGTGTTCACCTGGAGAGAACAAGGCCAGGTCCCCAAACTCCCAAACTACAGCTCATTACTGATGAAGGGAGGGAGGGTGAGAGAGATCGGAAGGGTGGAATTGACACTGAATGTTTGCAGTATGTGGGTCAGGACTCTATTGGTACTCCATGAGGAGTGAGTGTAGCCCAGTTTACATGAAGGCCATCAACTCTCTCTCCTCCCTCCCTCCCTCCTTCCATCCTTCCTCTCTCCCTCTCTCTTTCCCTGCAAGATGAAACTGGAAGCTCTCACAGGGTCACATGTTTTGGAGAGAAATATTCTGCAGAAAACTGCATCAGTTTTCCACTAATAAAGTCCACTCACAGCTCAGCAAGAGAGACGGAAAAAAATTGAGAAAAAATAGAAGAGAGGACGAGGAGGATGAAAGAGAGAGACTGAGATTCACACAGCTGTAGTTAAAGCCTATAAATAGCTTCACTGTTGTGCTCATCAGGGGCAAGCAGCATGTGGTACTGTGTGTGTATGTGTGTGGTCTTCAGATAGCAGGACAACAGTCAGTCCGAAGTCCTAATCCTCATTTTTTGCGATCTACACACGCACACAGTGGTGTCTTGCTGTCTTTGTGAGTTCCTTTCACTGACTCCCATAATGACTAGATGTAAATAATAATACAAAAAAATAGTAGTTCTACAGTCTTCTGCACCAAAAGCAACCATTTAGTTTTTCTCAAAATGATGTGTGCACAAGTCTGTGAACATCAACACATTTGTTAATCAACACAGAGTTGTTATTATGCAGAGACATTCTATGGTTTAGTTCTATGAAGAAAAATAAGGTTAGTGCAGGTGGAAACACTTCTTTATCCATTTGGATTCCATCTGGATATAGTATAAAATTATTGATAAATAATGCCGTTTTCTATATTTATTTTAAATTCTCTAACATTATAGAATGGGGAAACATATTTTCTGATTAATGGAAAATGAAGAAATACTGAAGTCATAGTTAAAATTACAGCTAGAATTTTTCAGCGTTCCAACATTGGGAAAAAGATGCATCAAGACGCAGCGATGATTGTGGTATAATCGCATCACAACTCTCTGAATCGGAATCAAATTAAATGTGAAAATGAGTGACTATTCAGCATTTCGAACACGGCACACCTCGGCACACAGTGCACTAGAGGTCGACCGATATTAGTTTTTCAGGGTCGATATCGATACCGATTATTGCTAGTTAACGGGCCGATAACCGATATCTGGGACCGATATGCAAAACAACAAGGCTTCAACGTTGATTGGCTACTACTCGTGTGACATACAGCCAATCAGAGACTGTTGTGGGTGGGACATAAAATTAAGTAGTGAGTCGAGAGCAAACGGCACAGAGAGAAGAGACGGCAGGGGAGCCACAGCAGTGCACCTTGTCATTACTTAATATCGGTGATGGTCAAAAAATTTAACACTGATACCAAGAATCTGGAAAATCTGATAAGCCTGGCTGATCATCGGTTGACCCTTACGGTGCTCCACAACCAAATGTGAGCTCTGCATATGACGCATCCACGAAGGAGCAGTGGGCAGCTATTTGGCATTGCCCAGGGAGCAGTGCTTCTGGACGGTACCTTGCTCAGTGGTACCTTTACCAGTCCAGGATTCAAACTGGCAACCTTCCGATCACGAGGTGAACTGTTACGTTAACAACTGAATCACACCATGAGGTGCCTCGTGTGTGTGTGTGTGGTTATAATGATGTTTTGTACATTGTGGCTTTCTAGCAGTCGAGTGTGTGTTCCAAGTGGCTTGTGTGTGCTCCGAGTGAAAAAGTGCACAATTCACATAAAGAACGCCCCGAAAATAAAGTGCAACACAAAAGAGAAGCATTTCATCCCTACATCATTGCTGTGGTGAGTGCCTCTGTGCTCGCCCACTCCGAGTGGCCCGGCTCTCTCCTCCGTCCCCCCCTTTCCAATCTGTCACTCGGTTTCCATGGAGCAGGAGCTCTGTCCTATCAGCAGGCTCAGTGTGCGCATAATTAATCGCTTGATGAATGTCATACTGACGCGCTGGCATGCAGATCGGCCAAAAGCTACATGCTACCTGTTGCCACACACACACACACACACACACATACACACACACACATCCTGCTAAATCAGTCCTTTCACTGACTGTATGTGATCAGATTGACTGGACGTCCTAAAATGTTCTCGCAAAGTCACAAACGTCTTTCCACTCGTTTAGGTCCTCAGGAAGCTGGGCCGTACTATGATCTTGGCAGTCAAAAACGCAACAAGCAAACTAGCAAAACATTGGAAAGAGTGAACTATAAATTAAAATATAAATCAAATAATACAAGTGTGCTTTATAACATCACTGAACTGATGCAGATCGATGTACTGTTACAGCCCCAGTACACAAGTCTCTGGGCTGAGAGAGGGAAGAGAGAGAGAGAGTTATGAAGGAAGAAAGAGAGGGAAGAGCGAGAGAGAGAGACATGGACAGATAGAGAAATACAGATAAAGAGAGAAAGAGAGATGATGGTTTGCCAGCCTCCTGCAGTTCCCACTGCCACCACTAGAGGCTGCAGCAGACGCATGCCACCCTGAAGCGTGACAACGTGCTTTTGTGTGTGTGTGTGTGTGTTTGAGGAAGAGCCAGTGTAGTGTGCATAGAAGAAGTGCAGCGCTGTGGACCAAGTTGTAAACGTAGTGAAGGACGCGACACAGAAAAGGGACAAACGAGTGTGATCACGTTTACACACACACACACACACACACACACACACACTCATCTGTGACCTGATTTTCAACAGGAGAGAGAGAGAGAGAGAGAGAGAGAGAGGGAGGCAGAGCAAGGCACAGAGATGGAAAGAATGCAGACAGGAGGAGGGCAGCGAGAGAGAGAGAGAGAGAACGAGGGAGAGACGAAGAGAAAGGGAGGGAAATAGAGGCCTCAGAAAGTGAAGCGTGAAAAGGCTCTCTTCCTTCTTGATGATGTAGACAGAGAGAACGGACAGCATCAGCATCTTTCACGCAGCAGCAGCAGGAAAATGTCAGGGTTGAGTTTCTCCACGTTTCACTCTGACATGACGCTCCACACGTACAAGCACCGCTCCTATAGGAGAGGAGCTGAGGGGGAGCGTGTAGGACTGAGCACTAAACCCAGACCTTTAACACATTTAACACGTCCACACGCTGAGTTAATCCTGCTCCCGCTGCTGCCTGCGACTTCCTACAGAGAGACGGACATAAGGGCCTGATGAAAAACAACCACCTTTAAAAATGTCAGGGCAGACGAGAAGTCTTCACTACTGTCACGATATTGAAATGTGCAAACAAAATCACGATTCCAGAAGACGCTCCGATATTGTGATTCCAAAGACTGCACTGCAAGACGTTTGCAAAATACGCGCTGTTATGTACGCTTGCAAACTCTGGATGGATATCACGACCGCACAGTTTGCACAATGCTCATGTTAGAGCAGATGTTTACAGCGGGTTTCTGCACATACTGTGCAATAATTTAATAAATCACAGCTAAAACGATTTGTAAACCCCCTTTTATACCAGTACTAATCACATAATAAAAATAACTTTTATCTCAGAGCCAAAGTCACGACTCTCGCCAGGCTCGGTCTTGCAGAAACATTTTAAATCAGCAGCTATCGATTCCGCAGAGAGACAGATCCGGCATCAAATGTCCAGATCCAATTCATCTGATATAATAATGAATTCCAGGCCGTTAGTGGGAGCTGCTGAGGATGTGATTGTGCTCGGCGCGTCTGCGGCTCGGATAACGGCCACGACTAAAATAACCCCCTCCAGACAGCACTCTGGGGGCTGCAGCCAGACACCTCCAACTGCCCCGCTCCACGTCTCGCCACCGCATATATACAGTACACATATATATACAGTATATATATACATATATATATAGAATCGCGCAAAAGCCTCCAGACGCCCCTCAGCGCTGCAGCTAAAGGTTCTTTTAACGTCATCTAGAGAAATATTATTTATGTGCATGTTTGCACAAGTTGCAATAAAACTGCACCTGCTTGTCTCATCATTTTTCTAGTAAAATATAAAGAAATGAAGGGGAGAGGGGGCAGGAAAGAAGAGAAGGGGAAGGACAGAGAGAGAGAGAGAAAAGAGAGAATGTGTGTCTTTGTGTGTGTGTCTGTTATGAACACACACATTAATTACATTAGTCAACATGAGTCCTTTGATCAGAGCACACAAACATACATTTTTACTCAAACACACAACTAGCACAGTAGTACACACACACACACACACACAGACCTGGAGCTCAGCACTGCAGTGTTAAAGATGAAGACGGAGCCCTGATGGAGCTTTAAACAGCACATGCATATGCAGGAGTCTGTGTGTGTGTGTGTGGGGCACAGAGAAAAGGTTGAAGCACACTGTACGTCTGCATCCACAGTGAATGGAGAGCTCGTAGTGTGTGTGTGTGTGTGTGTGGCAGTGCTGTAATAATTGATGGCCCTGGGGCAAAGCGGTTGCAGTGCTGTGATGTTAAGAGAGCTTACACTACCGCGCAACACACACACACACACACACACACATGCTCACTACATTCATAAACATGAGAGAGAGAGACAGAGACAGAGAGACAGAGAGAGAGAGGGGAAGGGGACGGGGATGAGTGTGATAGAGAGGTGGAGAAAAAGATGGAGACAGAGAGAGAGACAGAGAGAGTAAGAGAATTATGAGACAGCACACTTTGTGTGAAATGGGATTTTTTACTTTTCCAGTTTGAATTGCAGGCCAACTGGAGTGCATCACACACACACTTTCCCTCTCCCACACACACTCACTTACACACACACAGACACACACACGCCTAATCGGATTGAACGCTTTCTCAGTAATAACACACTGACAGGAGAGTCAGAGCTGCCTGTTATGTAAGAACAAAAGAGAGAGTGTGTGTGTGAGAGAGAGAGAAACACTGCCTAGCCCAGTGTGCTGCCACAGAACCAATCAGCTTTCACACACACACACACACTCACACGCACTCACACGCACTCACACACACACATGTGAAGTGCTGTTTATCTACATCCATCTTAGTCTTCTACAGATATACAGAATGAACTTTGCACTCAGTAAACAGGCTGGTCAGGGTCTTACCGGATGTGTGTGTGTGTGTGTGTCAGTATGAATGTTTGTCTAGTAAGGCTTGCACTGTTTTGCTTTCATATTTCAACTTCCTCTTCGTTGTTTCAGCTGCATTCATAAACTATCTGAAAAGCAGAGGAAGAAGAAACGCTACAACACGATCATCTGCACTCACGCCGACTTCACTGCCATGATTTTATCCAGTCAGAACCTTCATATAAATATTTCACTTCCCATTCCATACACACGTCAATCAGTGTCCAGCTCTGTTGGTGTGACTTAAAGCTAATTCAGGATTTGTGTTGATTTATTCAGTAAAAGGAGTTCGGCTAAAATATTTAACAACCTCCAGTACCGCTCGAGGCAATAACATCACTTAAAGCACTTTGTTCACTCTGGCACGTGGGCTTTCACACTCTCACACACACACACGTACGTCACCACTACTGTTACACTCTAATCAACTTTCAATAAGTGAATTTGCCATTAAAACAGCGTAGTCCACACACACCAAATGTCCTGCTGTAACATGCCACCCAGGCGTCCTGCGGTAACACGCCACCCAGACGTCCTGCTGTAACACGCCACCCAGACGTCCTGCTGTAACACGCCACCCAGGCGTCCTGCTGTAGCACGCCACCCAGGCGTCCTGCTGTAGCACGCCACCCAGGCGTCCTGCTGTAGCACGCCACCCAGGCGTCCTGCTGTAACACGCCACCCAGGCGTCCTGCTGTAACACGCCACCCAGGCGTCCTGCTGTAACACGCCACCCAGGCGTCCTGCTGTAACACGCCACCCAGGCGTCCTGCTGTAGCACGCCACCCAGGCGTCCTGCTGTAGCACGCCACCCAGGCGTCCTGCTGTAACACGCCACCCAGGCGTCCTGCTGTAACACGCCACCCAGGCGTCCTGCTGTAACACGCCACCCAGGCGTCCTGCTGTAACACGCCACCCAGGCGTCCTGTTGTAACACGCCACCCAGGCGTCCTGCTGTAACACGCCACCCAGACGTCCTGCTGTAACACGCCACCCAGGCGTCCTGCTGTAACACGCCACCCAGGCGTCCTGCTGTAGCACGCCACCCAGGCGTCCTGCTGTAGCACGCCACCCAGGCGTCCTGCTGTAGCACGCCACCCAGGCGTCCTGCTGTAACACGCCACCCAGGCGGCCTGCTGTAACACGCCACCCAGGCGGCCTGCTGTAACACGACACCCAGGCGGCCTGCTGTAACACGCCACCCAGGCGTCCTGCTGTAGCACGCCACCCAGGCGTCCTGCTGTAACACGCCACCAAGGCGTCCTGCTGTAACACGCCACCCAGGCGTCCTGCTGTAACACGCCACCCAGGCGTCCTGTTGTAACACGCCACCCAGGCGTCCTGCTGTAACACGCCACCCAGACGTCCTGCTGTAACACGCCACCCAGGCGTCCTGCTGTAACACGCCATCCAGACGTCCTGCTGTAACACGCCACCCAGACGTCCTGCTGTAACACGCCACCCAGGCGTCCTGCTGTAGCACGCCACCCAGGCGGCCTGCTGTAACACGCCACCCAGGCGTCCTGCTGTAACACGCCATCCAGACGTCCTGCTGTAACACGCCACCCAGGCGTCCTGCTGTAACATGCCATCCAGACGTCCACCGCTGTAAAGCACGACCATTACAGAACAGTATAATATGGTAACACAGTGGACAGGAGCTTCTCCTCCTGTAAACCCAGCTGTGGGAGACATTCGCCCCCCCGGCCGGGGATCCAGTTCCTGCAGCGTTGCACAGTCAGCGGCCAGCCGAAACCAGAGACGGTCTAACGATGAGGAGGAAGAGTGAGCTGTAGGTCAAGCGTCAGGCGTTGGTCAGCATTGTAGTGTTGTATCTGTTATAATACAATTCCGATTTGATCATAAAAAGCAGCTAAAATATGATTTCACTTTTTAATTGCTGGGTTCAACGAAACATTTAAATCTTCTCTTTTAAGAAAAACAGGCCTGTTCAATATAAAGTATTACAATCTGTATGATGTCTGATCGATGCTTTCATTTTGGGTCAATACTATGGACTCACTAAAATGTTCTGTATCAATGAAGATCGGTGTATCGCCACGGCCCTCGTCACCGGCAGTGGGCAGAGAATCAAGGTAACATAAGGTCAAAACTTTCCTAAACTCACACACTCCACTAAAAGGACCATGTGACCCCTGGGCAGGACGTCAGCACTGTGACAGACATGTTACTGATAAAACGCTGCCCTCTGCTCACCTCTCTCCATCCTGCAAGCTCACAGAGGGCAATGGGGCACAATTCTGGACACTGAACTAAGGGCACAGGACACACACAGAATCCACAGACGACAACATTTTTGAACCATGTCACTCTGAGAGAATCAGTAAAATTCTACACAATTCAAACTACAAGCATTTTTGTAGTTCATTGCTGGTCCAAACCGGTCAATGTTAGAGTAGAATTTTTGGCAAATGAACACAGATGAGGAAAAATATCTAACATCTGGCAGAGGAGCACGACTAAAAATTTTTTAAAATAATTGTATCTAATTATGATTAAGAACGCACAATAATATCAGAATCGCATCAGAAACGGCAATTGTTGTTTTTTTTTTTACGTTTTTGTCGTCAAGAATGAAAATATCGGATATCGGCATCGGTCGATAATTCCCACATCGTGCATCCCTACTTAACAATGACCTTGTTTTTGGCTTCACAGACATTCTTTTCTAATGAAAGACCACATATATTCATGATTTTACTACAACAGAAGGAAGAGAAATTCCAAAAATAATCAAAATAACACATGGGCAAGATGAGGTCGATTACAGGTTCTAAATGAGTTTTGATTAATTTTGGATTAACTGCTCAGCCTTAAGCTTGAAAAGGTTTTAAACCATTGTAAATAACTTTTAAAGTTTTGTACATGACCACATGTAGGACTGAAAACCGGTAGAGGTCTAACACACACAAACACAAACCCAAAATCACACACAGGCATCTGTGTGTCACAGACATGCCCCACACCAATTTGTCTTTCAAAGAGGCGAGGGCTTAGCTGATCCGGCGGTGGATATTAGAGTCCGGCGAAGCTGCTTAATGAGTTTTGACAGCAAAGAGAGAGAGATAGAGCACACTCAGAGAAAAAAATATACTCATTAAAGCCCTGAGAAACGAGCACTAAACCTCGACAGACCAAACAGCTCGGTTCAGAACGAAGCTCTAAATGCACACGAGGCGTCGAGAGATTTACATATTAACATACACAATTCTGCACGTAGTTCCTGATAGGAGTGTACGGTATAAACGGTATAAAAGGTACGCGATATAAATTTGGCCAACGATATGAGATTTTGATCATACCGGCATGCCGCTGAAACTTCCGCTTCTTGTCCGCGAAAATGACGTAATCAAGTCAAATGCGTGAAAACCACACCACGATCCATCTGTTTTTCGGAAAATGGAGAGAGAGTGTACGGAAGAGCAGCTCGTTAATAAGACCGGTGCAACGTCTATAATCTGGACACGGTTTGGATTTAGGGTCTCGGATACTGAGCAGAAAAACATAATCTGCAAAATATACGCTGTTGAATATGAGAGAAGCCAAAGAATGCGCCATTACTTTTCCGGCCTGGGCCGTATGTTTCGACAAGGGAACCGCTCCGTCTGCCACTCGCCACGCCATGTCCGATCGACGGATTTGGCCAGAAACGTCCTTTTTATTTAATGGCAGAAATAAATTAGAATTCTACAAGTACACTTTATTGTAAACTCAACTATGTACACGTACATAGAGAGACGAGCCGACGTGGCTCCAGGTTCTACATTATGTACAGATGAGGCACATAAGTAAGAACAATATATAAATACAAATATAAATAAGTCACATAGAATAGCTAAATATATATACATAGGCTATAAAATATAAAAACCTTTTAATTGTAAAGGTAGGAAGAAGAGACTGTGATATATCGTTTTCAGGGAGGTTACCGATACCATTATTACTAACTAGGGTCGACCGATATTGGTTTTTCAGGGCCGATATCGATAGTGATTATTATTAGTTAACATTTGGAACCGATGTCTTAAAAAAAAGAAAATCTGTCAAAATTTTGCATTTTACAAACACCAAGCTCATCTGAATCTCTCTTCTCTTCTCCTCGGAGCTTCACGCTGCGCTCGTGTGTGAGGGTGGTGTGAGTGACAACAAGGCTTCAGCTACTACTTGAGTGACATACAGCCAATCAGGGACTGTTGTAGGCGGGACATTAAATGAAGCAGTGAGTCGAGAGAAAACGGCACAGAGAGAAGAGACGAAAGTGGAGCCACAGCAGCACACCTTGCAATTACTTAATATCAGTGATGGTCAAGGTTACAGAGAGATACCAATAATTGGGAAAATGCCTAATATCTGCCCCCGAGAATCAGCCTGAACGATAATCGGTTGACCCTTATTACTAACCAAGTACAGCTGATAGATGCCAAAACGTTGGCCAAAACTTGTGGTAATATTCTTAATATAAATGGAGCCGTGTTAAACGAGCTCTCTGTGGTTTTATAAACTAATAAAAAGAAGAAAAGGGTACATTCCAAATTTGTCAGAGAGCTTTCTGTTGTGTAGACAGAGAGAGTTGGCAGCGTCGGAGCCAAAGTAGCTGCAAATAATTGTATAAACGTGACCATAACAGTGTTAAATATCATCCCCAGTAATAAATCTAACTATAATTTTGATGGAAACAGTGCCACACCAGAGCATCCACTACGCAGTACGAAGAGCACTTGATTTGGGACACTTCTTACTGCATATATTGCATTTAAAAAGACATGAGAAGCAGCTACCACGACTTCCATAAAAACCAACCACAAAAAATAACTGACATTAAATATTTAAAGTTACAGTACTAAAAATAATCACTAATAATAACTCCTGAAAGAGAGGGGACAACGTTCTCATTATGAATAAAGAATCAAGCACACTGACCTACAACTAAATTCACAGAAAACTTACAGCATGTCCATTGTTGAGTGCTGTATTACACACGGTTACATAACGCACAACTTTCAATCATTTACAAAACCAGCTGATAGCACTGACGTACGACGACAAGCTTATTATTAATCATACGTTACGCTGCTTTGTACATGCAAAACTGCAAACTGAACACGAGGTTGGGGAAAGTCGGACTGACCTTGCAGTCAAAGGCCACAACCTGATTCAAACTATTTCAGCTCAGGGAGCGTGACCGGACACTCGGCCGGCTTTCAGCCTGGAAATGATTAGTCAGTCAGGACCTAAAGGTTTCAAACCCGCTCAGGTGTAAAAAAGGACAGAAGATGGTAGAAATGAGAGACAATACCAAAACCAAAATCATAAAGAGACTTTTCTACGAGCAGCAAACGATTGAGTCTGAGGTTATAAGCTCTAAGCCCAAGGGACCATCTGCAAATTTCACTAACAGTGAAAGTGAAAGATTGTCATTATGAACGCAGCATAGCACACAGTGCACCACAACCAAATGTGAGCTCTGCATTTCACCCATCCCTGAAGGAGCAGTGGCCAGCTTTTTTGTCAGCGCTGAAGGAGCAGTGCTTGGGGCCGGTACCTTGCTCATGAGTACCTTAGTGGTCCCTTTACCGGTCCAGGATTGGAACCGCCGACCTTCCGAATACACGTTGAAAACCCTAATCGTTAGGCTACCGAATTATAACAAGCAAACTTGGTAGAAACCTTGTACTAGGGATCGTCTGATAGTCAGCCTGGATGATTATCGACACCGATATTTACCATTTTGTACTATCGATATTGGTAATTTTTTAAACCGATATTCCGATAAAATAAAAATAATTCTCTCTCTGTGCCAAACCGAGACTTTAAAACTAAGAGTCACATTTCAAAATAGTCTTTAATGACATTCATGAAGCGTGCATGTCAGCACACGTTTCCATTTGCCAAAAAACGCTCACGACTCCGTCCTTCATCTAAAGACAAATCGGCCGTTAAAACGGCTCTCGTTAAAACGGCTCTCGTTAAAACATGAGAAGTGTTGGACCGAGTCTTCAACAAAGTGACCTGGAAGTGGCACTGTGAAGAGTGTGTGTGTGTGTGAGAGAGAGAGAGAGAGAGACAGAGAGAGGAGTTTTACCAATGAGGCTGATGTTATTTCACGTTCCCTGAGCTACACGTGCAGTTCCTCTGCCCCTTTTCTTCCCTCTGCTCTCTCTTTCACTTCCTTCTGTTTAGTTTAAAATTTAACAAGGCGTGGAACTCCAGAGCCAGTGGGCATCCGGGGTGCGCTGGCACTAAAACACTGCACATGCAGGGGCCATGTGAACCGCAGAGAGAGAGGGAGAGAGAGCGAGAGAGAGAGAGAGAGAGAGAGAGCGAGGTGGGGTGAAAGCAGTGAATGAAGAGCAGGGAGAAAAAGGCAAACAACAGTGAGAGCAAAAGCATGCAAAAGAGATAAAAGGAAGAGGGTGAGGAAGAGAAAGACATGCCAAGAGGAAGGAAGAGAGAGAGAGAGAGGAAGGAAAGAAGGAAGGAAGGAAGGAAGGAAGGAAGGAAGAAGGGGGGAGAGAGAGAGAGTGTGTGTGTGTGTGTGTGTGTGTGTGTGAAAGAAAGAGATAGAAAGCGTGAGAAAGGAAAGCAGAGAGAGGTGGAGGTGGAAGCAGTGACTAAGAAGCAGTGAGAAAAGGGCAAAAACAAAAAAAGCCAAGGCATGTGAGGGAGAGAGACGGAACGACAGATACAGAGAAAGAGAGAGAGGGAGGAGGAGGAAGAGAGGGAACATAAGGCAAAAGAGAGATACAGAAAGAGAGGGAGAGCACATGTGAGGGAGCGCAGTCAGTCAGAGCACATTTTCATTTTACACTGACTGCGCTCGTTCCCTCGTTTTTACCACATCGCTATCAAACCTCAGCAGAACTGGACCTGACTGCAGCTTATCACTCACATTAACCCCTCCACCAGACTGCAGCAGCTTCAAACCTCAACACACGACCCGTCATCACCACGTCCTACTGTCCCACGGCAAGGGCTGGACGATATCACCTCACGTCAACATCACGGTTCAATGAACATTTCACTCCCATTACGATTAGTGTGGGGATGTGCGATATGGGAATTATTGCACGGTGCTGACATCCGATTTTTTCATTCATGTATCTGCCGACGCCGATTCGAGGCACAGTTGAGCAAAGACAAGAGATTTTGCTCGCCAAAGGGCCACTGCGCACTCAGAATTTTGGCACAAAAATAACGCCGTAATTCTCACATTTCTAACACAGCGTCAAGTCAAGCGAGCGTGAAAGTGAGTGGAGTGAGGGTGGAGCATTTCCAGCGTGGTGCACCACATGTCAAGAAAAAGTCACTTCCCGCCCTATGTGGTGTACCAAGTCAAATAAAGTGCATGTGACACTCCATGTGGACTACCTAGTGCGCAGGGAGCCGTTAAGCTACAACCCCGACTTTTTCCTGAGACGCATACTACCACATAGAAAAGTATGATACGAGCGCCTTACCTACTATACTATTAAGTGCTGTAGTACCCGGCTCGGGACACAGCCCACATGCAAACTCACATTCACAAACAAGTGAGGCAAACGTGTGCTTTAGTTAATATTTTTCGTGCATGCAGGCAGAGCTGAGCGCTCAAAATTCGGACATCAAATAGCTGCATACATTTGAAGACAGAAGGAGCGGGTCGATTCATTTTCTTTATTAACTGCAGCTCTACTTGGACTGGTGTTACTTTACAGCCATCGTCACTTGCGTCATCTTCCGTCTGAGATAAAGAACAGTGACAGTTGGCAGATTTGCCTAAACCAACTTGAGCGAAAACTGCATCCTGTGTGAACTCTGTACGAGCGAACAGGGTGTGTAACATCCCGGTGTAACTTCAGCCGTATTACCAACCTGCTGCTCGGACAAATCCCAACCTCTCAGGAGACGTGCGTGTGTGTGTGTGTATCACGCAGGCCGATGTGAGAGAGGCAGACGGTTAAATCTCACACACACACCTTTTTCCCCCCAAATCGCCTAAACGCAGCAAATCTCCCACTTCCAATCTGGTGTGCTTTGCTGCTTCAAGTTGCAGATGTTGTATTGAATTAGAGCGAAAGTCTGTGATCAAAGCTGTGTAAGCTCACTCCCCACTGTTCAGCCTCCTTCATCACTCAGCTGTGTGTGTGTGTGTGTGTGTGTCGGTCACCTGGTGACCCAGACTGGTGAGTGTGTGTGTCATTTGCTTCCCAAAAACGACGAGGCAAAGATTATATGTCAAAATGCTGAACGTTCAGTGATGTTGAATGCTGAGGGTGTGACGATATCTTGTGCCACGAGGTCTCACGATATTAAAACATGGCGATATTTCTCGTCGAGGTGAAAAGCTGTTTGTGCCAAAACTTGGAACGTTCACCAGCAAAATCTGGCATCTGTACACGCTCCACTCCTCTTGGTACTGTGTTATAAACGTGGCAAAAAGCAGCCAACCACAGGCCTGGAGAAAATTCTCCAATCAGGTTGCTAATGTGGTTCCAAATTCATGTAGCGAATAGCAACACAGATTTTTTCAGTACGACACCAATCGAAGCCACAAGAAGACGAGTCGTGGGTTATTTGAAGACGTGTATCGTCCCATTACTATAAATAATGAGAAACGTTGGCACAGTATCAGCCAGACCCCTGGTACAATCAGTAACAATTTCTAAAATTATGAGTCGTAAAATAAGTCAAATTACCAGGATATATTGCAGGATTTCGACTTGTGGGTAATGATTTTTGAGGCTGTACACAAATCACACTGCAGCAGCACATCAACATCGCTCAAGGACAGAAATGAAGGTGACAGCCGGAGATACAGTTCACTGCCATCACTCATTTTCACGGTGGTCCGGCCACACAGACCACAAACACACACGTTAGGTAGCTGAATATCGGTGCTAAGTGTGTGTGTGTGGCCTGTAAACACTTTTAAAAAGCTGCAGCGGTGAGGGAAGCTTCTTGTATGTTACTAGTGAAAATCACAAGTATCATCACGATATATTATTATATCAATAGACGACCATTCAACGTGTGTGGAAATCGCAAAGTCTGCTAAGACATGACTTCAGCTCCATTCCGGTTCAGGACGCGGCGATCGATCTGAGACAATATCATATGCCGCTTTAACACGATGATTATCACTCATATCAAATCACAAAAAGCATCTAATATGTCTTGACATTTTTAATTCCTGAGCTCAGACCTTTAAATGAAATACTATACTGTCCTTTAATAAGAACAGACCTGCTGTTCAGTACGAAGTGATGTTACAGTGAGTCCGATCAGTCCCGCCAGGATTTCGTGGCCCTTTTCTGAGATTGCTGCAGCCTAAATTTTGTTGAAATAAAGTTGCGGGAGCAAGTCAAAGTTGTGAAAAAAGTAGCAAAAAAGTATTATTTTATTAATCATTAAGTTTGTTTTAATCACACGTTTTCTGCGTCTTCTAAACATAACAAGGAAGTGAGTTTGCTGACGTATGGCTCAACAGTTGTGGTAATTGCACGTAATGAATTGGTAGGGATCGCCTGAATTTGCGTTACTTGTTGCGATCGCAACGTCGCGAAATTCTGGAGGGTCTGAATGATGACTGATCAATGTTTGCACACGGGCTGGTTGATCAGTGTATCGTTTCTCCCCTAACGTCTGGTTATTAGAACCTGTCCCTTCTTAAACCTTCATGAACCTGAGTGAACGACATCCAGAACGACTTCTCCTGTAGATTAGTGAAGGAAACTGGGTTTTCCAGCTGTTTAAAGAGGACAAATGATTGAAATGTGTCATACTTGTCTTCCCTGCAGCAACATGATCATCAGTTCCTGTGCAATAAAGACGTCCGGCTCTACAGGTCTGAGCTGCAAACTGCACAGACAGGTTTTAGTGGTAAAGTGCTCGGAAAACTCTGGAATGAGAGGGGAAGTGAAGGAAAAGACATGACCGCAATGTTCTCGATGCACGCGTTGTGTGTGAAGTTAATTCACCGGTTTGAAATAACTCAAAATCCCTCTAATGTACAGAAGCCATTCACAACCTGTCAGAATCACAAGACGTTGAACTTAACAGTAATAATATTGATTCATCTGTAGGAGAAAGTATTTGTGAGTAAATTCATTCACAAAACAGCAGTAATGAGCGGGGGATTGTGGGAGATGTAGTTCTCTCTCAGAAAGGCCAAAAACAGCTCATTTTAAAGGCCAAAAATGAGACCAATTCATCTCAAAATGACCAGAATTTTCAAATTTATCTGAAAATATATATTTTTTCCATTCTATAATGATAGAGTAATAAATAGGAAAAATCTATTTTAAAAAAATAAAAAAATTGAAAATGTGCTACTTTACCTACACAAACACACACTCCCGCTCACACGAACACACACACATTCTTTCTCTTTCTCTCTCGCTCTCTCACACTCTTTCTCTTTATCTCTCATACTTACACTCGCTCTCTCTCTCTCTCTCACAGAAAACACACACACACACACACTCAACTTGCTCTTATGTAAGTTCATGGCTCCACTCGTCCGGGCCTCTGTAGACTTGTCGGAGCAGATTAGACGATGGGACGCGCGGCAGGGCTGGGCGACACCACCTCAAATCGATGTCACCATTCATTCAACACTGATCACCGTCTTTGTGACAGAATTCTATTTTCTAACAAAGTACAACTGTAATCAGGGTCATCGATTAGATGGTCTCAGAATAAAGCTGACCGATACGACCTCAAATCATCATCACGACTACTTGAACATTTTCACCGGCGGCATTAGAGGTTGAGTGCGTAGAGCGGTAGAGCGAGCCCACGCCACGCTACCGTAAAGCGCCGCGGGCCTCGTTAGCGGTGTGTAGCGCGCGGGAGGCACGCACCGTCAGTTGCCGGGGTAACAGATGACACATTTGGCGAAGGTGCAAAATATATAGAGCCCTAAACGACTGTCAAACGTGAGAGTCGGGAGAATAAATGGTGGCCCATCTGTAGTGATGGTGACATATGAGAGAGAGAGAGCGAGAGAGAGAGAGAGACAGATAGAACAAATAAACCGAGAGATGTTTCAATCTACAAACACTGCAGATAAAAACAACAACAACAACAATTATTATTATTATTATTGTAAGTGTTAGATGCTCATTGGCTTGTTTGATGGAGGTCAAATCTTAAACAGTTTTCACAATGTCATTACTTTATTTTCGGTTTCACGTTGCGGAGAGTAGTAAGAATATCGAGAAGAATAGCTATTGATAAACAGTACCAGTACTGATTAAAATCCTAGCGACGACAGATCAGAAGGTCGCCGGTTTGAATCCCGGTCCAGTAAAGCTACCACTGAGGTACTCGTGACAAGGTACCGTTCCCAACTACTTCTCTCAGGGCGCTGCCCATGTCAGCTGCCCACTGCTCCTTCATGGAGGGGTCAAACGCAGAGGTCACATTTGGTTGTGGTGCACTGTGTGCTGTGCTGTGCTCACCATGACCAATAATCACTCACTTTCACTTTCACATCCCTAGTCAGAACACTCATGCACTGCAACAGAAATGAACAAACCTTGCCCGGTCCAGTTAAACGCTCCTGACTCACCGTTGCGGGTGAATTCTAGCGCTGAACCTTTTCAAAGGGCTGTTGTGTAGAAGCGTTTTGAGTTCAGTGCAACAGAAAGGTGAAAACGAGTTAACGTGTTAAAAGGTTGGCTGCAGCAGCTGGTGAAGATGTGCTCCGGAGCCGTCCAAAGTTAAAAAGCAATAAGAGTAAATAATTGAGCGTGTGAGAGCGGCGTCCCGATTTAGTCGACGCTGATCTGGTTTGTATCTCGCTGCTGAAAAGGCTCTTTGGCTTCAGTTCTAGGCAGGGCTGGGCGACGTCACCTCAAATAAATATCACCATTACTTCAGCGCTTTACCTCAATTACAATTAATGAATAACTTTTCAACAAATAAAGAATAATTATTGAATTATTCAGAAAAGATAAATGTTAAGTGAATGACATTAACACCGAGGTAACAGAGGCAGCTGCATCAGAGCCAAAGTAGAATTTCTACATTCATTAACGTTACCAGCGTTAGGGCTTCAACAACTAATCGATTAAATTGATTAAAATCGAGTATAAGGATAGTTGAATTTACGTTATTATACACATACGTACAGTGGCTACTCCCTAATGTGGGGGCAGTAACTAACCCAAGCTGCGGTGACAGTAAAGCAGCATCAAGCTGGACGCCGACCCACATAAGAGAAGAATAAGAAGGAGACGAGACCCAGTGCCGTGTCCTGCCGTCACAAAAACCGAAGTAATTGTGTGGAACCGCACGAATGACATTCTTCACGACGTAAACGCAATGTAGTAGTCAAGGCGTGAGGCATTTGTCGTAGAGGTGACCGCTTTAGCTATAAAGCGCAGCGGGAAACCCTGCTTTCGTTAACAGTATATCATCAAGTTTAAACATTCAAATGATTGTGATATTGATCTGAGGTCGTATCGCCCTGTCCTGAGTGAACGCAGCCCCGGCTGGTCAGACCACACACTGGGAATGAGGTTCACAAGTGGGAAATGCTATCTCTTCACCATGGCGACCAAGTGTCGTGTCGGGTCATCCCACCCCCAACATCACTCGTTCCCTCCCTCCATCTGTCCGTCCTCTGTGAGGATCTCAAGACAAACATGCCGGGCGTGCTTAAGGATCCAGCGTACATTCCGCACGTGCCTGAGGGGGAGGGAGGAGTGTTTGTGTGTGTGTGTGTGTGTGAGGGGGATTTCCAGTAGCTTCTGTGGAATGACACTTGAGATGAGATAGCAGGGAGAGGAAGAGAGGGAAGTTGTCTTTGTGCATCCGATTGGTTTGATATGAAGGTTGGTATTTCCAGGCATGTTTCTGTATAAATGCGGTGCTAGGCATCACATGTTGCTGTTTAACTCATATGTGACCCTCCACGGCAAAACCAGTCGCTTGTCGCAAATTTTCAAAATTGAGTTATGATGTTTTCATGAAAGGGCATAAATCAAAACGATACCTATCTTGAATGAATCGGACGACAAATGACTGAGATATCAACATTCAAAGGAGTCGGGTTTCTCCTGTCACGCCAAGTGAGAAACGGAGAAATCTGCCTTTGAAGTTGACTATCGCCGTAGCACTCACAGACGCTTGGTGCGGTCGCGGCTACGTTTGCATTTACGCTAGCCTACGCTGCATTCACAGCCACACGGATAGCCTACCTGCGTTAGGTTAACTGAACTCGGGAGACGAAGATGGATTACGGAGAAATATCTTCACGCTAGTCAACCAGTGGATTTACAGTAAATATTGAAGTAGAGCGGTCAAAACAGAACCTTTTAACATTCTGCTGGAATTGAATTCCTCACCTCAAGAAAGTCACGTTTTTAGGATGAAAAGGGTAAGTTTTTCAGCCAAATTTATTCACAACAGTACAGTATAGACCTTCCACTGTTTCAAAACACTAAAAACAAAAAATCCAAAACTTTACCCCACGCAACATAAACGGTCATTGTTCTCGGAAACTTCCGTTGCGACAAGCGACTGGTTTTGCCGTGCAGAGTCACATATAAGTATTTAACACTTTTAGAAAAGTTCAGATATTTTCTAAAATGCAATAAAAATTTAAATATGCGATTCATTCATTCACACGAGACCCTTATACACGGAGACGTCCCAATTCTCCAAATCTTTTCACGGTTTATTTACCGTAAATGCTGAACGGAAGGGGTGACCAAATTTTCAACGGCAATATTTAGCACTTTTACTGTTAGCAGTGTGAGCCATTTTTATCGGCCTCTCCCTCTTCACCGCGACCTGACGCTGCTCGGTTAGTTGAGACAAACCTCAAATTTACCACATTCTCATTTTATTTGCTTATGAAACTTCAGGGAGTTATTTAATTAATTCATTTATTTACATATTTGATGTGAAAGTGAGTGATTATTTGTCATTGTGAACGTATGGGACATGACCTCCGCGTTTGGCCACTCTGTAGTACCTTTAACCGGTCGGGGATTTGAACCGGTGACCACCCAATCACGGTACACATTTTATACAGGTGCCAATTTTAATGATGATCTCACACACAACTTTATGTTCTAATAATGCCTGGTGACTGAAGAAAGAGAATGAACGAGTGAGCGCGAGAGTATATATATTCAAGTGTGTGTCTGTGTGTATGTGTGTGTGTGCATGCCTGTGAATGAAAGCATGTGCATCTGTTCATGTGAATATGGGTGAAAAAAAGTGTGTGTGTATGAATAAGACACACACACACACACACACACACACACACACAGCAACAGGCCGGGAGCCCAAGAGCTCAGGTGACCTGCAGTTAATCGGAGTCACATGGCCGCTTGGCCCCGCCGGCTAGCACACACTCCACATGTCCTCATGCTCACTGCCTCACTCACAAGCATTCCCAGCCGCTGCAGCTAAACACACACACACACACACACACCGGTACATCACACACTCGCATACACATACACATACACACACACACACACACACACACACACACACTGGAACAACAGCACACTCGCATTCACATACACACACTGGAACAACAGCACATACTTCATTTCTCTTGCTAAATCAAGAAAAACTCTTTCACTTCTTAAACTTAAACACACACACACCGAATTCCAACGACACAACAGGTGACGTGCCGCCCATAAACTGTTTTTAAACAGCGCCTCTGTTAGGACTGGGCAATTCATCGAAAACTGATCAAAAATTCAGACCCTCTAACTGACGTAATCTTGTCTGGGACAAATATTTGGATTATTTTTTAAATTCTGTTAAAACTTTCCTCAAGTTTGTGTGTTCATGTTCTGTCTCCTTAAAAACATACCACAGTGTGTGTCGTCACTTGACCCCGCCCCGTTTACGTTATTTTTTCTTTACGTTATTTTTTCAGATCAAAGATAAGACATGAGCTCTTTCAGGAGAAAAAATATTCCAGCTTTAACTGTTAACCCTATTTACTGTACAAACCTTGTCAGTGAACAACGAGGGCAAAAAAACAAAAAAATAAACCACAAAACAAGAGTCTTCATTAATCACAAACGAGGTAAATTTATTCAATTAATCGTGATTTGATGTATCACCCAGCCCTAGTCTCTCTTTGGCGGCTGAAGCTTTTAACAAACTCCGAACTCGAACTTACGGCCCCCATAATGCACATCGTCCCAAACAACCCTCTCAAACACACACCCTGTTTAGAGGCAAACTGCAGAGTGTTTAGCCTCAAACTAATCTGCAGGAGACGAGTCGAAAAGACGGACATGGTCAAAACAAACCGCCTCAAAGGTGGAAAATTCAGGCCGGGCCACATTTAGCTTCTGCTTTACGGCTGGTTTACGATACACACCTCTCAGCCCAGTTTCCCTGATTCTCAGTGGGAGTGTTAATGTTGGCAGTTGCTTTAGACGTAGTCTTTGATGGAAGTGCTCATTAGATTCAGATAAATTTTGGTCATTTCTACGCTTCCCAATTTTAGTCGACAGAAAAGTAGCTACATTTTAGTCAACGCGGTTTGGAAATGCAAAATCGGCATACAAGTTGGACGGCAAAGTAGTAATCTTAAATTAATATAAAATACAGCTGAGGACTGGGCAATAAACCAAAAAATCTAAACCATCAAATAAAAACTTACATTCAGGACCTCTAGTCAAATAGGGGTGTGAACCTTCTCACAATTATGTCAGCGTTTCGATGCATCACGATGCATGTAATCAATTTTTCTACATTACTTCACATTGATTGCAGCCATAGCTGCTACCGGGACGTTCTTTTTAACTTGAGGTTTTATGCCGTAGCCAGAAAATGTGAGGGAATATTTCTTTTTTTGTAGAGCTGCAACAACTAATCACTTAAATCAATTAAAATCGACTATTAAAATAGTTGGCAACAAATTTAATAATCGATTACTTGGGTCTAAATAAATACAGAAAAAACAGACAGTTTGGTTTATTAAAACTCGATACTGCAGAGGCACGTCCATCGTATTATTGTGACGAGGCGCCGAGTCGCGGTGCAAGGGATTGTGGGAAATGTAGTTCTCTGCCAGAAAGAGAATATATTGAGATATACGTATATTGTTTATCACGATACAGCTTAAAAATATCGCAAAATCATTTTTAGGCCATATTGCCCAGCCCTACTTCTACTTTATAGAGTTGATATTTATAGTTTATAGTAAAAATTAGAGTCATGAAGTCTCGACAATCTGTACACTACCTGAGATGACAAAGTTTACTTTGACTTTTGACTTCACTTTGACACATTTCCTGCCATGTCCAACTTATATAACTACGTGTGTGCCTTATAAAAAGAAAACAATACGATTGTTAACATATTAGCAGTGACTGTAAATTTTGGATTTGACCCAAAAAAGTACTGCACCGCCTCCTTCTTTTGAGTTATTTTTGGTGATAATAAAGCAACACTACAGTAAGACTCCAGAGAAAAGTGAGTTTACAAGTCCTCCCTCCCCCCCTCTCTAAGCCTTCTCTCCCAAACAATCCCCCTCCGTCCCACGCCCTCCCTCAGGCCATCCGTATTCTCACCCTCTCTCTTTCCCCCCCAGCTGAGTGAATGAAAGCACTTCCTACATCCCTCTCTCCCCCCTCCAGCTCAGGGAGGATCTTGGCAGCGCCGTGCCTCGAGACAGTAGCAGATCTCTTGCCAAGAACAGAGAGAGCGCGCTGCATCTGAATGACCGCTGAACGAGCCGGGGGCCGAGAGACGGCCTTTAACCCCCCCCCCCCCACCACCACCCTCTCCTCTCCTCCCTCTCTCCCTCCCTCCCCGTTCTGGGCCCCTCCGTCCGTTCCAGCGAGGCCACATTCAAGCCTTTTCAGTGGCACGATAATGGAGCGAGAGCCGGAACAAGGCCGGGCTCCAAGCGCCGTAAGTTGGCCGCTGCGGCTTTGTGGCGGTGTCATGCGCGTCCGTGGGAGCAGAGAACGCTGCCATGTTTTATTACCGACCGAGAGAGACTGCTGAGGGTGTGTGTGTGAGAGAGAACGGACAACGGGTGAAAGAAAGCAAAGTGAAAAAAACGTGCATTAAGTAAACAAGTCAGTGTCCACACTAAACACTTGTTGCATGTGACTAACAGTGTGCGTGTTTCTGGCCAAGGCTTATTTTTATATCTCAAGTTTCATCACAATAAAACATATTATTGAATCGATTGTATTGATTGTTATATCTTGTTATATATATACAGGGAGGCACCAATCAAACTTTTTCATTTCCGATACTGATGCTGCACCTTGGGCTTTCCAGTCCTAAGAGAATTGTGGGACGTTTGTCTATACCTTTATTTTTAGGCTTATTACAGTGTTTGTGTAGAAGTTAGCCGTACATGCCTTATGCCCTATGAAATACGTTTTGTTTTTTCCTAAATTCCGTTTTACTTTTTTCCTAAATTCCATTTTTTCCATTTTTATTCTTCTGAATTCCGTGTTTTACGTTATAATCATATTTATTCACCTAAAAAGTGTCTAATTATGGAGTGGATGGGGGAAAAAAACAATGCAATAGAAAAAAATTCACATTAAATGACTGTTATTCAACTTCCACAAAGTGCTGGGGTTCAGCAGAACATTTACTGCTTTGGTAAAACATTTCCCTGTAAACAACAAAAAACCATTCATTTTTTTCGTGCAAAACGAAACGTTTCTGATGTGAGTTTTTGACTGTAAGTGGTCGTCACGTGTTCTTGCAGGTGCAGTCTATCGTGTGCTGGCAAAACTTACAAAAGAGTTGTTCTCCCGATTCCTAAAAATCATTTGGGTATTGTTCTGCTCTAAACTTAGCACTGACACTCCAATTCTGTCATTTTTTTGAGGACTTGGGTGTTTCAGCCTCTTCACGATAGCCGACCGTTGACGTTTTTCCCCTCTGTGTCTGTGCGTTTGTTTATGTGGAAAGCTGAGTCCCGCCTCAACAGGTAACACGTATAGGGGGCTGCAGCGGCCAAAAGTGATTAGAAACTAGGGATGCACTGATAGCAATTTTCTTGGCCGATTCCGATCACAGATTTTTTTGTGTGATCGGTCGATACCAATTTTCCCGATAGCGATTTTTTTTTCCCAGATAACAGAAAATTAGAGCTGCTGCGAGTAGTCGACGACATTAACACAAAAAAATGAGTTTCCACTTTTTAATGTAACGCGGTAGTTACTTTCCCTGTTCACTAGTTACTTTTATAATAGTGACATATAATAGTGGCAGCTCTACAGCAAATACAAACAAAAATCTAATTTTCTTTAATATAATGCTTTATTTTCATAACACATTTTCTTTACAAATAAAATGTAACTCGTAAAATGTAAAATGTAACAACTCTGGTAACTCGACGTCTGAAAAGTAACGCCTACTTGGCATTGTGTATTTTGGGCAGAGGTGATTTATCAGATTTCTGAAGCCTGTATCCTCAACTATGGAAAACGGCTGATCATCTAGTGATCATCTAGTGACTGACTTGTTCATCTGTGTTTATGTTGAATTGGGGACAGACAAGTGGGCGAGGGGAGCCATTGATTGTGTGCTTATTAAATGTGTAAGACCTAACTATTAAATTATAATTATAAGGTTGATAAACTATAACTTGCGTTTAATCTACCTGTCGCCGTTCCTCTTTCTACGTCGTCTTTGGTTTTTCTGTAAAAACTGTCTGTAGCGTACAGTCAGTCACAAGACCAGAAGTTGCCAAAACCCCACCCCCAAGCTGCCAAAACCGCGCACGCAGAAATCGATTCTTAATTTTGTGCTCTCCAGTTTGACATTTGCGTGCGCGACTTTCAAATTTACGCCCGCGGATTTTTTGCGGCAAGCCATTTTGCGCGCTCTAGTTTTGGCACTGATGTGACGCCATACTCACACACCCAAAAAAATCACGCACGCCGCACGATGTCACCCCATTCAAAGTGGATGAGAAACGCCTCCGTTGAGCGTACATGTGAACGCTGCCTGAATGCGTTGCGCGAATGAAGTAATGCGCATGCGCAAGATCGGTTTGAAATCGGCAATACGTGTGAGTGCTCGGCCGATCACCGATCAGGCCAAAAATCGGCCGATTCCGATCGCTGGCCGATCGATCGATGCATCCCTATGAGAAACCGTTGCTTTGCTTTGCCCACACCGATATCAGCCAATTATACGACGTTCCGCGTTTTACAACAGATTCCATTTTATTTGTTAAATTCTGCGATTTCGTCCGCGTTTTCCGCATCCCGCAAATCATAGGGCCCTATATATGTTGTTGTGTTTCGGACATAAGGACAGTGTCTGTTTTAATGGATTGCAGTTTTTATTACATAGAGACATTCTATTGCTTAGTACTATGAAGAAAAATAAGGTTAGTGACAGGCAGAAACATTCTTTATCCATTTGGAATCCATCTGGATATAGAATGAAAAATATTTGATAAATAATGCATCTTTCTATATATATTTTTTGCGAGCAAGAGCTGGTGTTGCTTTTATAATATAATTTGGTTTGGGGTTGTGTATCATATGCTGATTTAACACAATCACTTCCAGTCATATCAAATCACAAAAAGCAACTCAAATTTCATGTGACGCTATTATTCCTGAGCTTAAGCCGACCTTTAGATGAAAAACAATCTCTTTTAATAAAAAATAAATAAACCTACTGTTCAATATCGATATGTATAACACATGATCAATGTTTTCGTTCTAAATCCATGCTATGAGCTTACATTGATATAGACTGTTGTATTGTTGCACCTCCATCAACTCCATCGACAGATTTCTCTAAACCTGGAGATTTACAACAGACCTTCCTCTGGGGATGAAAACTTACGTTCCCACTTGTTTATTTGAGGAGATTTCTTTTGTATAAAAACATATACAAGAGCGAAAAGTTTTCATTACCGAGGTTATGGTCAGAGTCAGAGTTTAGGGATTAACTACAGGCTTATTATCTACACTAGAGCTGAAACGATTATTCATATAACTCAAATAATTCGATTACAAAAAATAGTCGAGGCAATTTTTCTAGGAGCAAAGCTTCATTTAATTCCATTCACCCACTAAAACATGCTCTGCTCGTGTTTCCCACGGACGCTTATTAGCGACACACGTTTTCAGTGGCACGATCAAGACAAGACCTGATCCCTCTGTATGTGAACGTATTTGTGAGATATTCCGTGCACAGAACAGAAGCAAATGCATAAAAAACGTGTAAATGACATTTTTCGCAATGTAAACAAACGCGCCGTTTCAACATCCTTTTGTTGTGACACGGCTCCGAGAAGCGGGGGCTTGTGGGAAATGTGGTTCTCTCCCAGAAAGACCAAAAACATTTTATAGACCAAACTGGTTCAAAATGACCCAAAATTTCAGGCCAGTTTTAATCAAAAATGTGCTGATGACAAATGACAGACTTTATCGGAATAAAAAGTATTTATCCCACGACCCGATTAATCAATGAAAAATTGATAGAATACTCGATTACAAAAAGAATCGATAGCTGCAGCTCTAATCTACAATCATCATTAGGTGACGTAAACAGGGTGTGTTGTATGTGTCCTTTAGCCCCAGAACTCTGAACAAGGAGGACTACATTTGCCCAGACGTGGTTAAATATTTACGCTGGTGTTAGCAGTTTGAAGCGCAGCTGTCCAGACTTGAACGGCAACTCCGTGCCCGACTCTACAGGTTAGAAAACTGCAGCGTGGCAAGTGATGAATGAAAGTTAGCGTGACTGCACAAATCCCCGCTTCCGGTCGCTGGTTCTTCTATTTAAACGGGACGATCTGTCCTTACGAGACTAAAATAACTGCAATAATCTTCAAACACAATTGAAAGGTTTTTAAAACCACCACCAAAAAGCAGCAACAAGCACAACTCTGCTTTGTGAAAAGCTCAACAGGCTCTTGCTGTCAAATGCGCACGTCTGGAAGCGGCAACTCTGGGCCTCTTTAAAGGAGCATGCCATTGAACGTGCGAAACTATGGCCAATCTGAGTATTGCAGGACGTCCTGACCACAACAACATAAGGCATGTATGGCTAACTTCTACACAAACACTACAATACGCCTAAAAACAAAGGTGTAGTAAGACGCCCCATATTCAAAGCCCAAGTATGGGCATCGTTACCGGAACTGAAAAAGTTGGATCAGTGCATCCCTAGTTACCGATACCTGACCCAGCTATCTGAGTCATTATTGGACTAATATCAGATATAAAACGACACAACGTAACCATTTACAAGTAAGGGGCATGTTTTGACTTGACGAAGTAAACCTGACAGACACTAAAAATCTCAGAACACTGCAGTAAATGTAAAAGCAAAATCCAGATCAACACCTTAACCCCAAATATGAAATTCAGGATCGATGCTCTGCTCTGAAGTGAGAATAAAACTTGGGAAACTGCTTTAAACTAGAGGTCGACCAATTATTCACCTGGTCAATTATCAGCATCGATGTTCATTCTTTTTAACGGTTATCGATATAAATGTTTTGTAAAATCATTAAGAAAACAAAATGAATGTAAAATTGTCCTACTACGTGGCTGCCTCTCACTCTGTCTACACCACAGAAAGCAGGGATTTCAATTCAATTTCATTTATACCTTCTTTTATTTGTTTGCGTCCAGCTAACATACACAGGTTCAAATTATTGGTTATCAGTCCCTATTAGTACTAATAATAAAAATCTGTAACGACCCGAAAAACAAAAAAAAAAATCAAGCCCTTAATCTGTGTGTACTGCTGACTTTACCAAGTACAGAAACAAAATAAAGCACATATCTTTAATAGAAATAGTTGGGGTGGTATTTTAGAACCAAAGATTGCATGTAAAACTCTGTTTAGGGTGTGTCGCAAAAATCCTGTCGCTGTTGTACGTCAATATTTATACAAAAAACAGCAAAGAGTTATGCGCTTTGTCCTTAAACACAACTCATCTCTCAGGCTTTAAGACAGCAGGAAAGTTTGAAACAACACAGCGTAAGTTGAGCTGTGATTTCCAACGTAGCTCCCGCATTAACGTTAAAGTAAAACAGGCTTCAGAGAGCTTCAAATACAAGTTAATGTCTGAAATATATATTTTTTATATCTTAAAACAGAAAGCCACAAGCACCGTGACGTGAGGCTGCTCCTAGAACTGCTTATAATCTACACGGAATAACAAAAGCAAAAGCAGAAAGTGACAAGTGAGACATTTTAGTTTGAAGTTCAGTGTTAAGTGACTTCAGCACTATCTGTGTTACTTCCATTACTCAGCACTTACTCAGTCACATTACCAGTGACTTCAGCACTATCTGTGTTACTTCCATTAACAAAGTGTTAGAAATGTGCTATTTTTAAGTATGCAAAAAATCTATGACTGAAAACACTGATGGTATCTCATAAAACAAAATATCTGGAAAACTGATTTTACGCAGGGAGTTTGCTATTTATTGCTGAATTCCCACAGATGCTTTACCTACGTACTTTACAAGCTGGGAGGCGAAAAATCAAAATATAAATGAGTTTCGGTCTCCCTGTAATCTCACAAATTAGCGTAGGATGAAACGGACGCTGCACGGCTGTAAAAGCCCTTACTGGGCGTGTTTGTTTCGTGCATGCCGTGGCATGTTAAAGATGCTAGAACACCACGCAGTTAACACGACTTCATCTCAGGAAGCTGCCACAGGTAAATCATACCGACATCATGCATAAAGTCAAACTTTTGGAGCTTAACATGTGACTGACTTGTTACTACATTGTTACTACTAGTTACCAAACTACATAGTAAGAAACGCTTAATTATCAGCACTGATATTTAGCATTTTTATGATTATTGGTTTTGCTCATTTTTCAAATTCAATATTCTGATAAAACAATTATAGGATTCAGCCGTTTGGAAAGAGAAAGAAACAATACATTTCTGCTGTTCAACCTGGTGCCGCAAAAATGGGACTATTAACCAAATAAACAAATCTCAGTTTTTCCTTTTACTCATTTATTTGAAGTTTGTTCACATATTTAACTCAACAGGGCAGAAAGCTCCCTGCACCTTTTGTGTTAAGTGTTGAAAGTTGACAGAATTAAATGCAACAGGCAACTAATACTAAAAATTAATAAATATTTGTTATTCTAAATTTGGGGTGTAAATCACAAGTTTCGTCACAAATTGATATCTATCGATTCAGTAGAGAGCGAGTCGACATCTGCCAATATCACAAAGTCTGTTTTGATAATAAATTTGATTTGATTCATTTCAGGAGTCAGCGATTGATGAAAGACAGTATCATATGCTGGTTTAACACCATCACTTCTGTTAATATCAAATTCCAAAATGCAACTAAAATATCATTTGAGATTTATATTCCTCTGCATTTAAAAAAAAAAAAATCTGACACTGACAATATTTATGATGTCTGATCAATGATTTCATTTTGGATCAATACTACGAGCTTGTGGATCGCTGATTAAGGGTTAAGGGTCTTGCTCAGAGACCCAGTGATGGTGATGCTGGAGGTGAGATTCAAACCCACAACCTCTTGGTCCAGAGACGAGTGGCCTCACCACTAGCCCACCACACCCACTCTTGCTTCTCGTTTCCCCCCCGAGCTGCACCCTGCCCTTCTGTGGCGCCTCGTGCTGGACCTGCAGAGACCTGCATCGCCAGTATCCTTGCACAAATCAAACAGGTCCGTGTACGACCACGTAAACCTGCAGCTGGACTTTATGAGAATTCTCATCCTCACCCGGATCCTGAGGTGACCTCTTGAACCTTACAGATCTAAACACTAAATATTTCTTCACAAAAACACTCACACCGACCGGCCATAACATTACATCCACCCACTTACAATCGAGCAGGTCTGCATCTGCACAGCCACGTGCGCGACACAACGCGCTGCACTGCGTGTTGAGAAACCTTTCTATCGGAACCAGCATTAACATTTGTTGCCAGCCTTTGCTCCCGACACTAACCAGCGTTTGCTTCCCACATGCTTCAATGTCACAGATTCACCAGCTTCCTTGGATCACTTTTTGGCAGTTCCTGACGTCTGCAAAATCGGGAACATTCCATAACAAGAGCTGCTGCTGTTTAGAGATGATCCAGCACAGTCGTCTAGCCATCATCACAGTTTGGACTTGGTCCACGTAACTCAAATTCTTACACTTACCCGTTTTTTATGCTTCCGACACATCAACGTCAAGGACAAAATGTTCACTTGCTTAATAATATATCCCACTCGCTACAAGGCGCTTTGACCTGGTAAGACGTAAAGCTGCTTCGTGAAGACGTCTGTTATAAGCGGACTGTATATGTAAAATTATGACATTACCTGCGTAAAAGCGAAGAAGAGACCCCAGCTCGGTGTTCATGCCCTCTTCCTGAACGCGCCATGGATCCTTAAATCCCAGTTTAAAGAGAAAGTCGTTCTGAAGTTGCAAAGGCCGCTCGTCCCGGCCCAAGCGCCTGGCCGCCTCACCGTGCAGCTGGACGTAAAGTGTCGGAGCCGGGTCTGCATCAGACACATCTGCCCGATTAGGCACAGCATTCATACGAGTTGGACTGGCGTTAGCAGGCTTTGACGAGCAACCGGAATCAGGTGTTGAGACAGAGGCCGGATTTAACGTCTCCATGCCTCCACTGCTCGTCTCAGCCTCATCAAATCGCACGTCGACGACATCAGAGAACGGGCCCACGTCTGAAGGGAGCGGGTCAAGCGCAGGTACCGAGGGCGGCCCGTCCAGGTCGAGTTCATCAGAGGAGCTCCCGTAGGTGTCCAGGCCTTCTGTGGCGCTATCGAACGTGGGGCTCAGCGCCGATGCATCCGTACCCAGGATCATGTCGTCGCTCAGGGAGTCTCGGTGCTCGCCGAGCCTGGTTCCAGAACTTAGGTCGTCGAACGCAGCGGAGGATTCCGCGTCAGAGCCCGTTCCCGAGAACCTTTTGGCCGGGTCCATCTCGCTCGGCGTGGCCGCGTTGGCCCCGGAACTCAGGTCCGACAAGGAATGGTCCAAAACGTCCACGTCCGAACGGGTGTCCGGTGAAAACAGGGTCACGTCAAAGTCCCGGACGTCGTCGTCTTCAGCCCCTTTTCCGAGCAGAAAAAGCCTCAACCGGTCGCTATGCCTATCCGGTAGGCCGGATCCTATTCGACGCCCCATGACCCGCCTGGGTGAGCCGGGGCGACTGCTTCCGTTGCCGGCCTCTTCGCCCGGAGTTAAACGGACGTGACCAAAAGGATATTCTCCGTTGCCGTTCACATTAATGGTGGCGGTGGCACTGGTGCTGATGTTGGTAGGGGTGCTGGGGTAGTTTTTGCCCACCATCCTCACGACCGACCCTGATTTACTACCCAGCTGGGTCAAGCGAAGGGCGATTTCTCCCGCTGTGGTCTCCACCGTGCACAAAACCGGTCTCGGACCGCAACCGGGGCTCAACCGGTCGTGAACGTGAACGGCCCCCCGGTGCAAGTCGGCCCTGACCCACTGCCGGTCTGGGGGCTGGAGCTGGGCGTTCTGCCGGTGCCTCAGAAGCGTTTTTCGGTCCAAACTCCGCGTGTGAAGAGATGAGGCAACCGAATTTGAGGAGGTGGACGAGGAGGCCGGAACTGGAAGCGGAACCGGGAGCGGGGTGATTTTCCCACCGGCCGAGACGGTGGAAGCTGAGGCGGCTGAGAGATTCCGTTTGAGCCGCCGCCTTTTCATAAGGAGGGAGTTGGAGTTAACGGTGAGGCCTCGTCCGGTTTTGGACGTTTTGGACGAGGGGTCGCTTTCGGTTTGTTGACTCCCTTTAAGGACGTCCACGACGCGGGGAACTGTCAGCTGCTTTCCGCCCTCAGGCTTCGGTTCTCCGCCGCCGCCGCCGTCACCGTCGTCGTCGTCGTCAACTCCTCCCAACCTTAGAGCTACCGAAATTCCGGCGCCTTTTTTGCTTCTACCGCCGTTATCCGCGCCGTTTTTTCGTGAACCGACCGTCTTAGGAACGCCGCTGTTCTCCGTCACCCTCACGGCCGACACGACTGCAGGCGCACTTTCCATTTTTTCCCCGTGAGGCGACAAAAAAGTCCAAAAAAAAATGTCCCGCCTGTCGCTCGAGCTACGAGCTACTCCGTGTGAGATGAGGGGAGACTGTAGGAGGAGGCCGCCGCCTGAACGGCGATTTCGCTCGGCTGGACATCCAGTTGACGTTGCTTGACGTTCACCTCCGTGAAAAAGCCGTCTCCGTTCGTCACATCATGGAGCCTTAACGGCTGGAGGAAGAAGCTCGAGTGGGAGAGCGGAGACGCGCGTGACGCAGAAAAACAGCAGCCGCCGAGCGGGAAGCGTCCCAAAAGCCTGCTCCCTGCTCCCTACTCCTTACGCCCTACACCCTACCCCCCTACCTAGTGGACTGCGTAGATCGAGAAAATGTCTTTCAGCATGGTGGTACAATTTTATCAATCAATAAATCTGTTGATCAAAATATTTATACAACACCTTTCGTGCAAAAAGACGACGCGCCTAAGGGTGTAACGAGTAAGTAAAATCATTAAAATATAAATGTCAAAATATATATTAATAAAATAATAAGTAGATTTTTTTTTTAAAAAAAGCTCAAATTCAATAAATCAATATCATTTAACAAAATGTTAAATAAAATGCAAAATAGTCCAAATTGAAAGCTGTTTCACGTCTAATAAGACCAAAAAAATGTCTTTCCTTATTGATTGTCATATAGGCTCAATACATCAGTTTTCTCCGGTACATCGATTCAATGATCAACAAATCCATAGCATTAATTTTAAAAGAACACATTTATCAGATCATTATACATATTGTAATGTTACTTTATATTGAACAGAACATGTATTTGTTAAAAGCTAGTGTTGTTTTTCATTTAAATATCTGGTTTAGCGAAGGAATTAAAAAAAAAAATAGTCTAATGTTGTTTTAGTTGCTCTTTAGATATGATATGAAATGAAGTGATTTTGTTAAATCAGTATACAGTTTCGTCTAATGTTGACGGTGGGTTGCTGAACTGAATCGAATCTAAATTGTATCGTATCGGTATCGATGGATATCGAATTGTTGTCCATTGAATCGATAATAACATCATAATGTGATGAAATTTGTGATGAAATTTGTGATTTAAGCCCTTAGTGTAACGTTGTAGTCTCGGGTTAAATGTCGTGCACTACATAGGGAAGGACGGGCCTTATTTGGAACATGATAACATATTCATGAGGAGGTACCAAAATGGCGAGTAGTTTAAGCACCTATAAAAACTATTATTCAAATCACAGATCAGGTACAATATAATATATAGGTTTTGTCAAAATAAATATTTAAAAACGGACTATTTTTGGAGCGCTAGCGTGTGCTTTTGAACGTAGACGCTGTTACATATTCATGAGGCGACGCCACCATGGTGCCACCGCGGGGGCGCTCGAGAAATGTAGTCCTTCCGAAACCAAAGGTGTGCGGGGTTTTCGTTGGTTTAAACTACATTTCCCAAAAAGCGTTGCGCGACGACGGCAAATGTTGCGAAACCTCGAAAACATCCATTTCGTCCGACATCAACTGGACAGTCGGTTTGCGTGTTGTTTTAAAGATATGTGTTTATTGAACGTTTTCTAGTAAAATGCGTCGCCCACGCACGAATATTAAAGGTGCTTTTTTAAACTTATTTTTGCATTTGAGAGAATGAGTATGTAAATTCATGCAGACGTTTTATGCTGTTCTCTCAGAAAGTAGTTGCATTCCGAAGTTGACATTTTTCAAAACATGTTAAAGCAGAAAGAAAATTGACAAGTCACGACTAAAATGTAGATTCGCCATCTTGAGCACTTGTCCGAAGTTGTGGCGTTTTCTCAACGCTGCATTAAACACATGAGCGATTAACTTGCGCCATCTAGTGGCTAGAACAACTTAAAGCCTAAAAAATAAGGCACTTTCATGGTATTTCAGCTCCAGCTGTTCTAATATTCCAATTTACTTGTTTTCTTAAATACTGTCATATAGACTGAAGGAAAACTTTGGCTTGCAGATCACATTTAAACAGTCAAAAATGTGTCGAGAACATAAACAGAAATGAAACAAAAACAAAAACGTATTCTGGTGAATATAATGTCGCCCCGTTACCAGATGTCGAACAGTGGTTTATATTAAATGAAATCACAAATTGCATATTAGAAAGCCTTCCACACCAATCAGATGGCCTTTAATAGACAATTCAGTTATTCTGAATATAATTCAGTGTTTCTGAACGACCTCGAATTGAAGAATTGGAATCAGATTTCTAAAAAAAAAAAAAAAAAAATTATGTTTATAGGATCAGTAATTCTTTAATGTTCAAAATTGATATGTCACCTCTGGAAGTTATGTAACGTGTGTAAAATCAGGTGCGAAAATGAGCCGCTGTGCATAATTAAGCAGGGGAAAAACAAAATATATGCGTTTATAAATTATTATGGAACATCATTTAGCAAAAGACTGATTAAATAGTCCTAATGAATGTTTAATAGTATTCCACTTTAAAAATATGCAAATGTAAAATGTGTCTGTCCTTATAGACTCACACAGACTGAATGTAAACTTGGGATTTGATACTAAAATTAAAATGATCAAATGGGGCAAGAATTTCAACAGAAATGCAAGAATATTACTGATATGTAAACCCAATACGACCGACCTAAAAGTCTTTCTGTTCTCTTAATGTCAAATATTAAGGTGTTTAAATTCTAGTACACAAATTAATTTACATGAATCTGTAAATAAGGAGACGGAGTCGGGGTTTGGTCATGGCAATTTAATGAAGATAAATCAATCCTCAGAACACTGGAAGCTGATTCCTCTCCCAGAAAAACAAGTTTGTTCTCTTATACACACTCACACACGCTCTCATACACACACGCAGATTTAATAAAGAAATAAATACACCTTTTTATTGCTGAAGTTCAAATCACTGGGTCAAAGTTAAAAGTTTTCGGGTGTTTCTTTGTTACCAACAAAGTGCAAATTCTGTCAAATGTTAATTCACACAGCCTTTAAAACAACTAGCGTTCAGCTTCAGCTCAGTTTCGCACCTTTTTAGCGCGTAATTTACTGCCAGTCATAAATGGGAGCTCTGTATCTTTGGCCATAAATTTGACAAATGTTAATGATTTTTGCTATTCTTTCACTGTTGGAATCAGAATTACATCTGCATATGTAGCTACAATAGCTTACAAAACTTAACAACTGTAAAATAAAAACGGACTGCGGAAAATGAGCGTTGACGACGTGATCCACTGGTGACGTGAACTTCGCGCCATTTTCCTATAGTCGATTTTTGTAACTTGTGATTAAAAACGCGGATAATTAAGGTGGAATTTAGTCATAAATTGATCTTTTGTTCACTGTTAAGTTTGTCAGGTATCGTTAATATGAAAATATCGCTGTTTCTGATCAAACAAAAGGTCTTGATTAAGGCGTGGTGTGGCGTTAGTGCTGGACGATATCGCCTCAAATCAATTAACTGAACATTTTACCGCGATTAACATTAATGATAACGATTTTATTTTGGGGGGTTTTGTCTGGTCTGTTTTGCCTTCATAGTTCTCTCACAAGGTTTGTATTGTAAATATACTCAACTATTAAAGTATTGGCATATTTTGTCAAATGAAAGAGTATATATCTTTAATTACACACCCAAGGTACAAAAGTACTAAATGAAGTTCAAAAATAACGGGGAAGATTCCATCGAACGGAGCTTCTGAATGTTGGTTTTGATCAATCTTGAACTAATTCCACAGCCATTTTTATTCTGAATGCAACAGTTGTGAAAAATTATTCAACATTTGCCAAAGTTATGAGCAGTGTAGAAAACAAGTGGTTTAATGCAGCATATGTCTCACAGCCTCTTTTTTAGCAAAAGTTCCTAAAGAGACTAAACAAAAAATCCAACATGAACATTACATACTAGTTATAGATGGTGTCTTTTACATATGAATTCTAAAGGGGATATAAACCAACTGCAATGAAATCTCAACCTGTTTCACCTTCAGCCTCCTTCATTAGACGTTCGTTATAATTTATTTGAGCTGACTGGTCAACACTGCTACAGCTGGGTGGATTTGGGTGGATGTCGAGGACAGATGAGCGATGAAAGCCAGGCAGAAACTGCAAAATGGCGCTGCGTTCTTTTCCATATGTTTGTAATTGTTGAGTGGACATCATGGTAAAAGCTGTGGATTTGTAAATGTGATGATGGGCTTTACCTGGAGAAAGTGTGAGTGCTGTGTGCCGAGTGGTGAAACGGGTAAAAAAGGAGAAATAAAGTTAAAAAGGTGAAAAGAAGAGATAAAGTAAAATGGCTTAAAAAACTGGAGAAGTGCTAAAAGCTGGGTGAGAAAAAAGGGGAAAAGGGAAAATAAAGAATGAGGTAAAAAGGTAATAAAGTCAACAAGCTGAAAAACAACAAAGGGGGTTAAGTGTCCAAAAAGGTAAAAAGGAGAAATAAAGTTGAAAAAAGATCCTAAAATAACAGAGGTAAAAAAAAAAGAAAAAGAAAAAAAGGAGGAGTTACTTGCCACAAATTGTGTGGTGAGAAGGGGGAAAAAAGAAATCAAGTTTAAAAGGTAAAAAGGAGATGTGAAGAAGACGAGCTGAAAAACTGGGAAAATAATGGTAAAAATTGGAAATAAAGTAAAAAAGGAGGAATAAAGTGGTATGAAAAGTGTCAAAAAATCTGACCACACTTCATGAGGGAAAAGTAGGGAAAAAGAGGAATGCAGTTGAACCGTTATAAGACATGTAACATTGCACCTATTCTTGATGAGATGAACATTTTACACCATAAACAGTGTCGTAACGACAAAAACTCGTGGAAGGTGGTAAAAAAGTGGGGAAATGTAACTGAAAAATAATGTTGATTATTATTAATTTGGGCAGTTGGTAGTGTAAAGCTTAGGGATTTTTGTCGTCGTGATCGGAAGGTCGCCGGTTCAGACCGCTATAGATACCACTGAGGTACTCATGAGCAAGGTACCGACCCCAAGCACTGCCAAAAAGCTGCCACAAATAATTACTCATTTAATTCACTTCAATCAATGTTGATTAAAACTCAAGTTTGGAGGCAAGTCAAACATCAACGACCAAAACGACAAACTGACAAACTAAAAGAGTGAACAGCTTTCCCAGGCACAGACACTACTGAGAAATCCGGCCACAGACGGTTCGGGGTTCCATGGATACACGGCTTCACATTTTTACCTTCACACCGCTTTTGTGCAACAAGATGAAGAATTCTGAGATTAACCGCCTGAATAAAGTTCTGTTCCATCTCAACACATTTTTCCAAACTTAAAATATTAATAAATAATCATCTTAATGACCTTCATTATTATTTACTAGTTACAGCCATAAATTTAAAAAAGGAACATTGTTGCTCTAAAGGCAATAAGGGATAAAATCTTCAGTTCCTAAATATGACGCTGAGGAATATTGCTCAGTCGGCCTAGATTTACTAATAAAAAGGGGAAAAAAGCGGGTGAGATCACAAATTCAGTGCAGCTTAAAGAGATTCTAGAATCTACTCGTCAATGTACAAACCTGCTGTGCAATCCGTGAATAGTGAGAGTTTGCCCAAAAAAAATATTTTTATATAAAAAACATAACAATAATAAATAATTTCCATTAAAAATCCCTGGGTTTCAAGCCGCAGCTCTGGAAAGAGATTGGGGTCGAGTTATAGAAAGCCAACGAAGCGGAAAAGTGACCTTCAGAAAACGAAATGAAATTAAATACATAAAACTAAAAAATATCAGCAGCCTCAAAACGAAACACGTCAAAAAAATCATTCTTTAAAAAACACAAAAAGGCAAAAAGACAAAATTTCACTTCCTTCTCTCTCCCGAGCAAAGTCCTTCCTTACTCAAATAACGTTTCTCCTTCCGCTTTAGAACGATGCAAGTGAACAATTAAAATATTCTACTTCATGACTCAGTATAAACAAAATGTACAGTTTTTTGGGGAGAGAGCGTCCACCATCACCACGTCTGCGCTCCACCGGTCACAGTTTGCCGCAGGAAGTCCGTAAAAGTCCGGACGGTTTTGATGCTGGAGAGGCGACGTTCCAAATAAATATTTAAATATTGCACAAGAAACTCCCCCAAGACCTGACCGCTGGGGCGAGCGCCGCCTCCTGACCATCTGAGAAATATTTTTGGGAGAGTGTGACTTTTGGGGGAGTGTGTACGGGGTTGAGAGTCTTCCTCGTATCGGGTGGAAGTTTGTTTTTTGACATTGAAACCAAAAACCCAAACCTCCAAAAATGTGTTTCCATTTTTTTGGTTCAATCTCCAAAATAAAAAACGGACAAGGAGCTTTTCCCATTTAGAAAATGAGAAATGGAAAACGGGAATCCGTGTAGGTCATCATTCGTTTTCCACATTAAAACCAAAAATAAAATAAAAAAACGTGTTTTCGATATTCGTTTCCAAAACCAAAATGAAAAAGCGAATAATGAGTCGTTTTGGAAAGAAAAGAAAAATGAAAATAATTAATTTCATTTCAATTTTTTGTTGGACATGATATATATATATATTATAATTTATACATATACTATAT